>JAGFPH010000057.1:457792-482208 GCA_018207615.1 Philaenus spumarius | reverse complement strand
AACCAAGCGAGCTTTGTGAGTTAGAACCTCGGCCTTGAGTTATGGACTATTTTGCTTCGCTCGCTCAGCCGTCGGCCTTGGATCAGAACATGCCCCCATGTGCATTTGAAACAAGTAATGTTTTGGTATTTTATGTTTTGATTGATTTAGGGGGAACCAAGCGAGCTTTATTAAGGTTGTGTAAAAAACAAAATGTGCAGAATAATAGCATACATTAATTTGTTTAGATAAAACCTAAAAAAACTTTATAGTCTAGTACAAAATATCTAAAAAAATAGTTACTTCCGGACAAAAAACATGCTTCCGGTTGTTTTGGCTAATGACTTTGACAACCAACGTGTGTACCAAATTTAGACCCAATCGGACTTAAAACCTAATGTGCCGTTAGAGTACGAATAAATATATACAATTTTTAATGACACTCCAAAACATGTTCTAGAGACCATGATCAATGCTCATTTACTACTTCCGACCTTAGGTCTCACCATAAGGGTCACTGCAATAGCTCATCGTACCTATGGAAATTCGCTAAAAAGAAAAAAGTACAGCTCTACTAGTATTTTTAGATTAGTTACACATTTTGTTACATCATGATGAAACTGCCAGTTTCATCCTGGCTTTTTTGGCATACAAGTGCTGTTTAATCACTGACCTTTTTCAAACAATTCAAAATGTTTATGACAGATATAACCATAGTAATATGTGTTTAAAATTATTGAACTCTTATGACAAAAAACAAAATTAATAATAACATAATTAAACTTTTTTTATAAATAATCTAAACAACAATTTATAAAAACATACAAGTCAAATTTTTACCAACAGAATTCTATCTCTGTATCAATTTGCTAGTCTGTGACTCTTCCTCGCATACTTGAAGTAATCAATATTGAAAGGTTTTACTTTTGTGTAAATTTGTTTCTTCTTTCACTAAACTAGTAATATGATTTTAGTAGTAAGTGAATATGTTAAAGCAGAAAATGAATGGTTCTTAGCAAAAGTAAAAGGTGTGCAAATTTAATAATAATGATCAAAAATACTTTTTGCAAAGTCATTTTTCTGTCAGAAAATTCAATGTAACTGAATAATAATAATATATGGTGTAAGATCACTGCACCATTCTTCTCTCCAAGAGGTGGTTGTGTAGGTTCGAACCTAATACTGGTGTTCGATTTACTTGTACTACACCCTGCGCCAATGTCTCTATTAGTCCAATTGGTATTAAGTAAAGACTTTATCAGAAAAAAAGAACATTTACTTAAACTTTAAACTTACCAATAATTAGGAGCTGAGAATACAGTGACACACTTTCCACCGTGAGCCAGTTCATAGCCATCATTTTTAACTTCATGACTACGCACGATATAATCAAGGCCATTAGTCTCCAGAAATTCTGTTGTAACGTCTGGTCCAAACTGCACGCCCACACCTCGTTTACTTGGTGCTCGGCCATTATATGGCTGTGGGTCTGACCAGAGTAGCTCGCACATCAAGCCTGAATGAAAAACCATACAAAAGTTTATTTCATGGTATTAATATTTTCAATTTGGTAAATAATGAATGCCTTCAATGCAATGTCACTTTTATGGTGACATAAGCCCCGTTCATTTAGGCCAATACTCGTTGTCCGCTGATTGGCTGTAATCATGTAGCAACGAGATTTGAATGAATATCAAAATCATTTTAATATGCACAATGTAAATACAGTAGTAAGTAGACTTTTATGTTAACTAATTATCATACAGAGAAGTTATTTGTGGATAATGTTGATGTAAATAATAAAGTTTTAACAATATTTAATCATTTTGTTAAAAGCTATATCATTATTTCATAAATAATCCATAATCCAAAATTTTACATTTTGCATTTCATCAAAACCTTTTAAACCAAGTGTGAAACAAAGAATAGGCAAGGCGGTGGTTAAAGGAGGACGTGGATGAAGAGGATTGTTGGGTTTTAAAATTATTCCAGTTGGGACTTCCAGGAGATACAGAAGGAACTGGGTTTCAACCCATCCATTTTAAACCAAGTGTGAAACAAAGAATAGGCAAGGCGGTGGTTAAAGGAGGACGTGGATGAAGAGGATTGTTGGGTTTTAAAATTATTCCAGTTGGGACTTCCAGGAGATACAGAAGGAACTGGGTTTCAACCCATCCATTTTAAACCAAGTGTGAAACAAAGAATATGCAAGGCGGTGGTTAAAGGAGGACGTGGATGAAGAGGATTGTTGGGTTTTAAAACTACCAGAATCCACTTCAACACATCCTAAAGGCGGAAAAGAGTTTACTTACTTCTGTGCAGGAGTGGTAATAATCAATTTGCATTTCTTTATTAATAACCTCAAGAAATATTGCAAAAATAATCCTTGCACAACTGGGTGAGATCTAGATAATTATTTTAGGCTTTAGAAGAATTTTAAACAGCCATTGATCAAAAATGTTATAAAATCTTTCATTCATTTTGACCCTAGAACTTTTATATTTGATTTCAAAACACAGATTTAAGCCTAAAACCCAAAACTTTGATTTGAGATATATTATGGCCTAACGAACCATCCATCACGTTTTCGCACTCATTATCCATTTATACAGAGTATCCCTGAACTCTCTGGACTCCTTTTGTGGATATGTTCCTGGGATCCAGACAAACATATTTCACAATATAAACACGGGTCTACGGTGCTTAATTCTTCATATGTCTGTCTATATGCGTTTTATAATTTTTAATGTCAAATATCTCAAAAACCGCTATATTTACAAAAAAAAAAAAAAAAAAAAAATACAAGAGACAAAAAAGTTTACTTTTTTAATGACAACACATTTTTTTAAAATTTTGTCTTTAGCTCAAAGGATAATAGAGATATTGAAAAAAAAAAGGAAAATGTATTTTCATCACTCCGTACCGAAAGTAGCTACTTTCGATGTCAGCTGGTAGCAACGAAAACGATCGTTTCCCAAGCTCTAATTTAGAGCAAGGGAAAAACGATCAGCTGATTTTCCCTTGCTCTAAATTTGTTTTCCCTTGCTCTCAATTAGTTTTCCATTTGCCCGCTACGCGCTCTGACGTCGCTTTGCCGTTTATTCTTACAATTTATATCAGCTGTTCTTATTGTTCAACAATGTAAACCGAAAACAGGTTTTTGTTATTATAAAAAAATGTTAATTGAGAAATATAATAGTTTGCATTTTACTGAGGTTTCTTCTTCAGCATTGTGTGTATTTTTGCGTCGTGATGAAAAGTACCGTTCATAACTTGTACCGAAAGTGATTTTCCGGCACTTGCTCCAATTATTCCCGTACTCGGCTTCGCCTCGTACGTGAAACTTGGGCGCGCACCGGAAAGTGCCACTTTCGGTACTAGTAATGAAATATACTATTCTTGGTAGTTGTCAACAATACCTAGAGTTACTCTAGAAACAAAATATTTTAAAGTTATTATAAGCTAAAATAATAATAAGTTACTAGTGGACATGGCAATGCTTCGCTATTGCTTGATTTACCTAACCTAAAATTATATTCAGTTTTTGATCCAAATCAGTTGTTGATCAAAATCAGCTGTTGATCAAAATCAGCTGTTTTAAGCTTTTCATACGAACAGCTGTTTTTTGTGCCCCTGATAAAATCAAAAGAAATCTTTCTTCTTCTTCCTTAAGATTGACCTTCCATAAGATTAACATGGCAACTTTGAGGGCCACTGGGGCAGAGCCCAAGGGACTTATTCAAAAATGTAAGGCCAGTTTGCAAATCTACGCGACACGCTCTTTCCAATGAGACGTCAATGGATAAAATCGGTTAAGAAATGGCGGAGGAGTTCAACCGACAAAGTTTCATGTAGCGTATTAATTATATAGATTTACTGCAGCTGTTAAAAATCAGCTGTTTTCTGTCATTTCAACTATATGTCATTTAATGATAACATACAATAATTTATAGATCAAACTACTTAAACCTAAGTACAAATATTTCATAATCCCTGTTATGTCAAATTCTATATATGAACATAAGTGAAGAACGTTAGAATAGAGGAACTTGAATTGATATCTATGTTCACAACCCTTTAAGCCTAAATAGTAGCCAATGTATTATTTAATTAATAGAACTTATAGTGTATAACTGTTAACATCATTGTTTAGTAATTAACATACATACCTTATAATGACAATTACCTGTAGTTACCTGTACTGACATAAGGTATGTCAATACCTGTTGTTGAAAACCAATTTCAAATGTCTTTTCTGTTGTTGCTAATTTTGAATAAATTTATGTTAATATTTATAACCTGTTTCCTGTATATCATTTCATAATTAAGAAGTAACTGTACTAATATATACATCTCTCTTAGTTGGTTATATATATATATTTATTAATAAAATTGTATTATCTAATCTTTATATAAAAATAAAAATCTATATATTTATGAAAGTTAAGGTGTATTTTAATAATCTAAAATAAAAAAAATTAAATAATAAATAAGTTTTTTCTTTGGGATAAATAAACAAACTAAGAATAATTTTAACAAAATAAATAGTAACAAATGACACAGGCAAAAATAAACGTAATTTAAGATGAACGTTTTAAAATTAACTTAAGGTGGCCAAGAACTTTCCGAAGGAAGAAATAAGTAAAGCACATCTGTCAATTCTAATATTTTAAAATGGTTTGTTTTATATTTAGTTTTTAAATGCATAGTTGCGGTGTGGAAGATTTCAAAATTCCCGAGTTATCAAGAAAAAACTCAAATCTCTAAAACTAGAATTTGTTCAGTCTTTTAATAAGAGGTAAAATATTACATTCACATAAACAAGTGTGTGACACTATCAAGCGTTAGAACTTTTCTTAGGTTCTAGTAACAGATGATTTTATTCATTGTTCTCTTTGCATTTGTTGACAATTTTATTATTTCAGAATTAGGAAATAGTTATTTAACTGAAGAAAATCTCTCTTAATTTAATGAAATATTTGTTATATTCATCAATTTATATTAATTCACAATCTACAAAACAAATTAAAGACTGAAATTTAAAATATTTTTGATTAAAATCATTGATTTAAGTAGGCCTATGACTAAAATGTATGATTTTTTATTTGTTTTTCAAAATGTATTTCAGGTTTTTGAGTATAATATTAAATTAAAGGCATATACATTTACTATGTTGGAAATCCCTAACAGCATAGATTCAGTTAAATATACAGTCGAACTTAGTTTTAACAGCCTCGGCTAATGTGTCAACTCGGGCATATTCGTAGACAGAAATTTTCTTATTAATAGTTTTACGTGAGGGCACCAATGTGCCAAAATTCAAAGCTGCAAGTGAGTTGATTAAATGTCAGGGGTCCATCACTGATGTGTTTTTATAATAAAACATTTTTAATACTAATTAAACTAACCTTCTTCAGGAGGTTGCCTATTTCTGTCTATTGTTCTGAGGTCATCAAGTGTGACACCATCTTTGGAAAACAGACCACCGTGCATCACCTGAAAAAATAAATAAGGCATCAGGTTTATAAACAAAATTAACATAATATTATAGGGGCTACGCCTACTGACTACTTCACGGACAACCTATAATCAGCTGTCTAAGGCTTCTTATTGGTCAATCTAACCTTCATCTCAATTTTATGGCTACTAGTTTATTTTAGAACAAAATTTTGTCTTACCTGAATGAGACCTATTTAAATTACCAAACCTCTTATTCTATAAAAATCAAATGTTTGGCTTCTTTAAAATCTATACACTAATAAGGTGCCTGAATTGTCGTAATTAGTTGTAATATAGTAAAACCTAATGTACCCGACCCTCTGATAAATCCAGGATAAAATAATACTTGTGGCCAAGTACTAAACCTGAGGACTATATTGTGTGTTTTGAGCCAAAGGAATGTAATGCCTCCGGGCTTTCTCCCGTGAAGGTACAGATTTTTGTTTCTTCCATTCTTTATGTAAAGCCACTGATCTTCCTACGCTTTGGTACTATAGTGTCGGTTATTAAGTGTGTATCAGGACATTTTTTTGTTGTAGTGGTGGCATTATAAGTAACAATCAGCATTTATACTTTGTTTTACAGACTTTAAGAGATTAGGTTCAAACTACTGTCAATGGACTTAAAATGGGTGAAAAAAAGAAAACCATTGCAACGACTGAAAAGAAACTTCGTGCAGTTAGAAAAATGGACGAAAGTGAATTTATTAGTGTACAGTACGGTACTGCAGTTACCTGATATCATTAGTTTAAATTTAAAAGTTTAAAATGTGATAAACAATTACTGTAATTTCATGGAAAACTGTATTCTGCAGTATAGTATCGTACTGTACCAACAGTCGCGAAATTAAAAATTATGTGCTTGGTAATTAATGCAAGGAAGTGTAAATATTTTACTTAAAGAATTACTCCAAATGTTTTCACCTATTAACTAATGTAGCAAACAATTATCAAGAATAATATTGATATAATAAAAACATCTGTCTACACAAATACTTCTTGCGATTTAAGAGATGAGATGGTGAACAATATTACAAAACAACTTACCAATACTTTTTTATTAAGACAATGTGTCAGTGGCAACCAGTTGTACACCTCTGTGAACAGTTCTGCCATCTGAGACGTATATTTTGCTCTGACTTCTCCATCAAACCCATACATTCGGTTCATTGTTTGACTCTCGTGATTTCCTATAGAAATATAATTACAGAACTTACAGAAAGTAAATTTGTAGAGAAACTCATTTACAATAAGTCCTCAAACACACTTATAGTATCTTAAATTTAAAAAATTTGCTTAACAGAAATAACCAGTTTGGAAAATTAAATAACTTGGTAATCTTAGAGATTATTGAACAACCAAATTAAACCTTTCTTTTAAATTCGCCTTACCTTTTGTTTATTTAAAAAATATAAAACGTAACATACAAAATCAACAACAGTTGCTTATAACCTAAAGCGGTTAAATTAGACCTTTTCACTATTCTTATGTGCAGTTATTTCATGTTTAGATAATTAGTTTTATTAAAATCAAAATGGTATTGTATGTTAATAAATGTAAAAAACAAGTGAATGAAATGTAAGATAGGTTAATGGTTTAAAACAAAATAAATTGTACAGTTGTTAGAATATGATCGACCGATGAGAATGCGTAAGAAACAGTGCGTAATAGCGGCGATATATCGAATTGCATCGATGTCTAGACAGTGACGGATTTAAAAACATATGATATATAAAGTGAATATTTCTTAATTTAAATCATTTTTAAAAACAGTTTTAAACGGCAAATGAGTATAAAATCTTGTAATATGGAAGAAATATGATTAAATTAAAACTACCATGAAAAATACTAACATTTTTCAAGTGTAAACTCAGTGCCTTAAGCTAAACAAGTTTAAGAAAATATGCAATCGATGGCAGTGTCCCATAGTAGTCTGGGATTGTTGAAAAATTAATAAACCATTACAACAGTACAGTTCAGACCTATTAGTTTCCTTTCTGAATTATTTTATATTTATAAGACCAGTTTAAATAATAATATCTTGAAGATAAATATAATTTGAATGATAAACCAGCAAAATGAACTAACATATTACAAGAAGTATTGATTTCTATTGAAGGCACCTATAGGTAATATTTAACCTTCATTTTCCAACAGCCATTATAAATTGAATTTGATTTTTTTTTTATCATTTTGAACATTAAATAAATAAACTGTATAACATTTTTATAATTACTTATGTCTACGTTCTAGTATTGAAAGACAATATTATTATATAACCAATTGTCTTGTTAAGTTTAAGTTGTAAAGTTACCATTGCACATTTAAAAAGGCCAGAATCAGTAACCCAAAACTAAGAGTTGCAAATATTTTAGAAGTATAATAATAAGTAAAATTTTTAGTATTATATTGAGTGCTCTAATAAGGCAATCCTTGTTCACTAGAAGGATTTGTTATTTCAAGATTCAAGATTCAATTTTATTAGTCCTTCCTTGACAAATATTACATTTGTATAAGACAAGTCATAACACAATGATAACCTACAAGCAGGTATGCAATACGATAAAGTACAATTATTATTGATAACACTAGCAATATAACAAAATTGATAAAATAGCAAATATTATAGTAAAATATACACATACAATTTATTATCTACAAATAATTTTATTTTATTTTATTTAAATTCCAATTTTTTACGTATGTAGAGCACAATTTATGTGATATGCATCAGCAGAAAACTATTACCAACAAATTAACAGTATATTCTTAAAAAAATAGTGTGCTTAAGACCACACGTTGGAAGTGATAACTTCTATGACCAATTTATATTTTTTTGTCCGTACTAATATTAGAGGAGGAGGAATAAGGATAAAATAATTTAAAACATTAATGACTTTGCTGACTTTGGTATTTAATATACATATAACACAAATATCATATATATATATATATATACATACATACTATATCTCGAGTTTGATGCTTTTTCCTCTCCCAATAAGAAGTGCTATGTAGTATATTCGCGTTGCGTACATATATATATATATATAGATACATACTATATCTCGAGCGGTGACGGTCGCGAGTTTGATGCTTTTTCCTCTCCCAATAAGAAGTGCTATGTAGTATATTCGCGTTGCGTACATACATATATATATATATATATATATATAATACATACTATATCTCGAGTGGTAACGGTCGCGAATTCAATGCTTTTTCCCCAAGCAAAAAGTGCCCAACGCCGCTAAAGAAGTTTTCACTTCAAAAATACCATTATAAACATTTCAAAAGCATACACAACAAACTATCAAAGTAAGATTAAACCTATAAACAATTAAAAAGCACCATCAATATTAAAACTTTTAAAAATATGACTGTAAACAGTACACAACAAAATAATTAAAATATATCATTGTAAATAACAACAAAACTAGTCTTTTTGTCAATTTTACATTATATTACAATTTTATTAGTCTTTTTGACAATTCCACATTGCACCTAGACAAGTCAACAGAACACTATTACCAAGAAAATGTGCAACATTTTTAACTAATAACTTCATTCAATGCAACATTTAACATTAATAACTAATACATACAATTCAACATTCAATTTCACATACCATCAAAAACAAAATGCAAAAACCTACCTAGTACCATTTTTATGTACAACATGCATGACAACATCAAAATATTCACACAATACTCAACCCAGCCTGCATGCGCACACAAAGAATTCATCCACCTTATACAAACATTCTTTTATTACAAAATGTTTTAGAATTTTTTTAAATTTAGCTAAAGGTTCCTCACGAATTAGGCAGGGTAAAGCATTGAAAAGTCTAATACCCTGTTGCATAGCACTATTTTGTGTACAACTATATTTGCATCTATTTATGACTAGGTTGTTACTTGTTCTAGTAGAATAGTTATGTATAGTATTGTTTCGCAATAAGGTAGGTAGGCTATGCTTAATGTATAACAACACTTGGAGGACATACAAAGAAGGTAGAGACAAGACACCCAGCTTAATAAACAGTGGTTTACATGGAGTTCTACATGGGACACCACTAATTATTCTGATTGCTCTTTTCTGTAAAGTAAATATTTTATTGGCATTGTTTGA
Source organism: Philaenus spumarius (assembly GCA_018207615.1). Taxonomy (NCBI): domain Eukaryota; kingdom Metazoa; phylum Arthropoda; class Insecta; order Hemiptera; family Aphrophoridae; genus Philaenus; species Philaenus spumarius. The sequence goes on along the minus strand of JAGFPH010000057.1, from coordinate 472,600 downwards.
GTTAGCCCATAGCAATGTACCATAGGCCATATGACTATACACATGAGCATGGTAAATAACCAGCAAAACATTGGGACTCACATAACCTTTCATGGATCTAAGCAAAAAAAGGCCCTTTGATATACGTGAAGCAACAAGTTCAATATGATCTTGCCATTTTAGTTTGGATTGCAACATAATTCCCAGGAACCTCAAGGAACTCACATTGTGCTGTACATTGCTAAGACATACAGACAAGTCTTGTACCTTGTCATAATTTAACTTTAATTTGTTGGCATTACACCAATCTTGTATTAGGCTAGATTTGAAATCAACAAGGTTTTTAGTTAAGCTAATGTCTTCCTTTTGGATACATAGACCCAAATCGTCAGCAAATAAAAAACATTGGGTATTCATATCATCCAAGTTAAAAGGCAAATCGTTGATATACAATATAAAAAGAGTCGGCCCCAAGATGGAGCCTTGCGGCACTCCATATTTTACCATCCGCTTTTTAGAGAATGAGTCATTCAAGAAAACAGTCTGCCATCTGTTACTTAGGTAGGAATTCAGAAAATCAACCAAAGTATCATCAAACATATAAAATAATAACTTATCTACTAATATTCCATGAGACACAGTGTCAAAGGCCTTGGACATGTCAAAAGACCTAAAGAAGACACTATTATTAGTTTCCAATCCCTCAAAAATACCAGACAACAGAGCCAAAACTGCTTCAATCGTACTATGGTTTGGCCTAAAACCAAACTGACTGTTGGACAGTAAATTACAGGTTTCAAGATATTTAACAATTTGAGTATGAACTAGCCGTTCCAATACCTTCGACACCGTGGGCACAATTGAGATAGGTCGGTAGTTAGAACATATGGTCTTCTTGCCCTTTTTATGTACAGGTATTACTTTACTTAATTTTAGTTTGTCAGGAAAAATTCCATGTTTTATACATTCATTAAAGAGAAAGGTTAAAACATCACAAATATATACCGAAGCCAACTTCAGCATGGAAGCATTCATGCCAAACACATCAAGACATTTGCTATTACTGAGACTATTAATTGCCATGAATACTTCTTCCACTTTAAATTCACTCAAAGCAAATTTCTGTCTACGACTAACCTTATTAACAATATAATCTCTTAGCCTATGTTCATTAAGATAAAAAACATGATCATTAATGCTAGAAGGGACACTGCTGCTTATTTCATCTACACAATCAACAAAATAGTTATTAAAGTCATTGCCATTTAAACAGTTAGGAACTGGCAGAGATTTACTACTCCTTTTCTGATCAATAAGACTCCAAACAGCCTTGGTTTTGTTTCTAGAGTTTTCAATAAAGCTATTATTATAGTCAAGTTTGGCCTTCCTTATTTCAAACCTATACCTTTTTTTAGCAGCTGAATATTTATATTTAACATAGTCAGAAGAGGTATTCTTCATAAGGTAATACAAGTTATCTAATTCTACCTTCATACTGGTTAGATTATCATTATACCATCTGTTGTTAGGCTTACTGATTTTACTTGACCCTAGCTTTTCTCTCAAAGGAGCTGAGCAATCTAGTGCCCAACAGAACAGATCATGAAAAAGACTAAATTTACCATTTACATCTAGGTTAGGACTATATACATCAGACCAATTTACTGTACTTAAATAATATTTAAAAAACTGAGAACTAGCAGAACTCATAGGCCTAAACAAGATTTTCTGACTGTGTAATGTGTTTTGCAAGGATTTCTCCATGTCACATGTAAAAATAATACAATTATGGTCTGAAACAGGTGTATGAGAAACAGACGCAGCCCATCTGTCAGAGTGCACTGAGGTAAAAACATTATCTATGCATGATCCCCCGTTGTCGTTATGTACATTAGGACGTGTTACTTCATTGATACAAACACCCAAACCAAAGCTCACTGTGAGACCAATTAGATCCAAAGATGCGTTAGAGGGAGTTAAAAAGTCAATATTCCAATCACCACCCAGAATAATGTCACAGTTTGGCACGTCATGCACGCTCAACAAGACTTCATGCAGTTTATCCATGAAAAGCATCAGTTAGTTAAGATAAATTTTAAAGCAAGTTTCCAAAAGTGAAATCAAATATTTTAAATTTATCATTATAACATATTACTACAAGCAGAAACAAAGTTGCAAAACCCACGTTAATGCTTGTTTTCCCAATGCTTTTGAAATTTGCTGTTGAAATGTACAAGACACATTGTGCCATCAGCATCGATTTAGGCTGAACGCACATAACTAAGAAGTACGAATTTCCCAATGAATCAATTATTGATAGATTATATAATGAAATATAATATGGATTTTCCGATAGGCGTATAAAAATAAAAATAAGCAATTAAATATAAAAGTATTACATATAAAGCACTTACCTCTTGCCATATAAAAATGATTCGGGTATAACAACTTGAAGCCAAAAAGAGTAAATATGCATTCTACAGAAAATGAACCTCGATCAACAAAATCACCATTGAATAACTGCAGTCAATTAAGGAATAAATGTTTTTATGTTATTAATGTAATAAGCTGACAAAGGTTTACTTTAACTGTCTACATTATTAGCATTAAGATTAGCTTGTTGACTCTTACCTTTTAATGTGTTATTCTCAACTACAAATAAAGATTATTTAAAAAGAAAAAATACAGTATAGTCCCGATGTTTCGAGTTGAATGGCCAGTTGAGAGCACCTCAGATTATGAGAAACTCGAATTGCACGGAATATGCAGATGTTAAAATAAAACTACCACTTACAGTCCTTGTATAACCGCAAAAATGGAAGTTATATTAAAAATACACTGTTTTGTATTGACCACTGAGGTACAAACATAATTTTATAAACAGTACAAAAATATAAATTTGCTTTTTAAAGAAATCATAAATAGTTTTTTTGTTTAACTACACTGCAACGTTTACGAGCAGCGATGTTATGCCAACGGCAGTGTAATACAGCATTAGCTGCGGAGTAGTTTCGGGTTGTTGTTGCGTAGCGCTGCATCCAAATCAGCGATTAAACAAATAAATGTTGCACACAATACAGTAGTAGGACTGACTGATTTTTAGACACATCCGGATTGGTGTAGAGTGATCTATTAAGAGAGCGGTGGGGAATACGGCAGTGGCGGGAAAAGTTTGTTTCTATGGTATTTTTGTATATTGAAGACGCTAATTGTGCTTCGAATTACACGGAACCTTGGATTATCACGACTCGAATTACCGGGACTCTACTGTAAATACATTTAAAAAATAAAGATTTGGCTCTATTATTCAGGGCCGTGCGAATCCATAAATTCTAGATCGAATTCAAATAATATTTTTTCAATCGTTTCGAATCCGAATAATATCTTTATGCTAATTACGAATCCGAATAATATTTTTAGGCTAATTACGAATCCGAATCGAGTCCGAATCTCAAGCTTAAGAATCCGAATCTCAAGTATAAGAAATTAAATAGAATCCGAATCCTCCAAAGTTTGTCGAATTGATACCGAATATTATATTAGAAAGACCTCTAGGTATTTATAATTTTATTATTTATTGGACTGTGTGCAGCTTATTTTAAATTAAATTATATTAAAAACTAACATTGAATCCAAGTTAAAATTCTTTTTATTGGGAATTTAACACAATCAAATACAGCCCACTTACTAACTGGTATCATAATTTAGTTAATAATAATTAATAAGTGAATAACATAATACAAATTTAATAGGCTAATTAAATCAGGTGATGTCAAAAATTAAAATGCAACACTTATAGGCTACAGTGAAACATTTAATCCACAGCAGCCTAACATGGTGCAACATTTATAATATAAATTTATAATAATGGTTGTGTGAGAAGCCCCCACTATTTGGAAGCCAAATTTTATAATATTACTAATTACTAATACTATAGCCTATAGGTAATATAATTGAAACCTACTAAGTACAGCTTCAATTATATTAGCTTTGAAATAAGTACAAGTTTGATTTAACAAAATTTTGGTTTAGTATAATTAAAATTATTCATCTAGAAATACATAAGGTTTATAATTTTGGTTTGGTACAAGACATAAAGAAAGAATTAGGCTTGTTTTATTTATAATGAGGAATATCTATTTCAAAAAATGTCTATTTCCGGTTGGCTTAGCTCAGTATAACAATTTAAAATTCGTAGAATAAAGTTTGTTTTATCACCATAATACATAATTTAATTAAATTTAATTTTAATTCAAATTAATTTCGGGCTAGGGGTACTCGTGCTGCTGTAATTATCCCATTAAACATACCGGTACACGCAATTATGAATTCAAACATGAAGTTAACAATTATGAAATGGCGTCATAAGGAATTGGATTAGAAGAAAGGTAAAGATTTTTATTTAAGTAATTTCCTTTAGGTTTTAATCTTAATCACTGTTCTTTGAATTCTTATCAGTTTTTGGTTGAACACATGAGTAAATATCGAGTTATTGTACGTTTTGATTACACTTTTATAAAACAATTAACGGCGTCACTTCTTCATTGCATTAGTTACGTCCACCCACGCTCAGTTCTCAATTTTCACTGATTTTGGCTTCACTTTCAAACGACGTAGCCGGGTTCCTTCACTTCCGTCTATCTCAGAATCCGGAAATAAGCATCTATCCTTTTGATTTGATGATTGCGTTCACGTGATGTTACGTCATACATTTCTTTCTCCGTTGCCGTGGTTACGAAGTATTACGTCACTGCAGTTTTCCTAACATGGCGTCTTTTTCTCTTTTGAAAATAGTTTTCGACTGATTTTATACCTAAAGTATTTCTTTGTTGGTTAAAACAATTGTAGAATTAATTTGTTCTTGCGTTTAAAGCATAAAATTTATTTACTTGTAATAATTTTAATTCACCCGATCAAATAATTACTTCCTTTTTGAATTTTAGTGTAGGTTGTACTACTTGTGTCATATGTTAAACTAATTATGGTGAATATTTTAAGAATAATAATAATCTACGGTATATAATTAACTAATAATTGTTTCATAAATATTTTCTTAAATGTAGAATACGTTTTATACATTGGATTATCGTGTTTTTGTTTATAGTTTAAATTACATGGTACATTATTGGTCTTTTACTTGACTCGTGTTTACAATGGTTCAGTGGCCTCAAATATGGCTGACATAACTTAACTAAATACGTTTTTTAACCATCTTGCGTTCTTGTGTAGTGATTTTGACAAATTTTACATAAATAATAAATATAATGTTTCTAATTTAGTTTCTTACTTTCATTTCTTCATGGGGATTGGTACTGGTGTTTGGTTATATTGACATAGGGTTCTCTAGGCTATAATACTATACTGTTAGAAATGAATGTTTTTGTATTACTGAGATTTGAGACATTACACATTCTCTGTTCAAAACCATTAACAACTTTTTTCTCATTCGTACTGTTTTATCCTAGAAAAATTTTCAAATCTTTTCAGTCACTACTCGATCTTTCGAACCGAATCTGGATTAGCGGATTCTTTTTCGAATACCTATCCGAATATTTTTGCATGGCGGATTCGACTATCGAATACAAATCGAATCTCGAGATGGATTCGGATTCGAATCTATTTTCGAACTATTTGCACAGCCCTACTATTATTGTACACAAATAATAACGTTATGAAAAATACAATATTTGAACTAGTAAATAAGTATTGTTTTCTTGAAAAATATTTTGCAGTATATGGATGGATTAAATAGTGTAATTTAATGTTCAAAATACATTTTTAAAAATAATCAGGAAATACTAAATATTAGAAAACAAGCAAAATATAATTTGCCTTTTAAGTGATGTATTGGTTATCATGATGTACTATGACAAAGTTTAATACATTCTATACAGATCCCTTTATAATCCAGAACCTGTACGCTAGAAGTAGAAATATGAACTTAACCTATATAAGCCGAGAGATCAATGGCGATGACAATATGGACGGTGGACCGAGCTTTCTGAATTTCGATATTAGGGAAATTTGTTGAGGATACTGATAGGTTGGCAATACTGTGTGTGTTTTATTAAGTCAGTCAACACTTTCTTATCAACATAACCATGCTGTCAGTTTCTGTTATATTTTATGTGTGATTGCTTTATATACAACTTTAAAAGTATCTTGTTGTGGCACAATGAGCGAACACGTCGACATACAGATGCAACCGTAAGTACTTTTGTACTGTTCAAGAATATTATAAATAGTTTATCATTTAAGTTTAAAAAGGTTCTTGTTTTAATTTATAAAAGTTTCAAAACGTATTTACTATTGCTACTTCTAGGATATTATTATAAACAGTCGTGTCCTTTTAGATGCACACTCGCCATTTGGGTGACTATTCTTTATAAATGCAATGTTTCGTTATTTTATTTATTATTGTTTTTAATTGCCTTTGAAGTTATTGGTTTAATGGTTGGATACAGTTAAATTTAACTTTAAAAACCATATTATTATTTAAAACACAAATTCAGCAGTTTTGCACGCACAAATTTAACCAATGATTTATTTTCTCAAACACACCTTTTCCTATATTTTTTCAGAATTCAGTTTTACCACAGATGTTTCAGGATTAATGAATGATAATAATTTTATTCTTAATTCTAATATTTTGCAAGCACTTTTCTATTGTTACAGCAGTTTGACATTAGACGATCTCCACATTCTAGAAAATTATGACACAATATTTATTGATCATATGGATGAAATAAATATTGCAATTATGCCTCCTTCAAACGATGGCAACAGACAAGGACTCAGGGGAACAAAACAATGTTCTAATAACCAACTCCGAGAAGAATCTGAACTTGGCATTCATAAAGAAATGTTTAGTAATGTAGCGGTTGATAATGTGTCTGTAGTAGATGAAAGAGTGCCTGGAACTGAAGATAAAAGTGTCTGTGATAACCAAGATAAGATCTTCTCAGTATCTATTGGTGGGAATCTGGAGATTTAGAAAGTACGTACCTCATGTGGCCCAAGATGTACACATAGTCAACCTTAAAGTTCCTTCTCTGATCTCATTATTTGATTTATTGATGAAGACATAATAGTTACTTGTAACATACAGTAGTCGTTATGCTGCACAATTCAAAAATAAACTTTGTAATATTTCAAATGAAGAGATGAAAGTTTGCTTTGGGACATTACTAATAGTAGGTATAATTCTTTACCAAAAAGTAAAATGTATTGGTAAAATTCTCCAGATTGCTACAATGAACTGTGGCTACAAGCATCACTAGAGAGATTGAATTTATAATGACAAGTATCCACTGTTGTGACAATTAAATCTAAACATTAAGGCCGCCATTATTTGAACATTTAAACAAAAATTGTTTTGATATTATCCCACATGATGAGAACCGTAGCATAGATGAAGCAACGATTAAATAATATGGTTGACATAATTGTAAGTATTTTATACGTGGTAAACCTGTATGATACGAATACAAAAACTGCTACTGGTTAAGTTGTTTTGATGCAGCCATACCAAGGAACATCATCAGTGGTATCGACAAAATATATAAATTTTGGATTGGGCCCTTCATTAGTGCTGATATATGAAGATATTTTAAAACATTTGGGAGATTTCTGTTCCAATTATATTTGAGAACTTTTTACAAAATTTCTACTACTTGTTGAACTAAATAATAAAGGGATTAGAGGAACTGAGACGATTGGTGAAATCACGTGAACAGAAAAAAAAATTGTAAACATACTGGTACAGCAACCACATGAAGTCAAGATTTATAATAACTTCCAGAATTTCAGTTATTATTGTTTCAAAGTTGTTTTAAAACAATTTGTGTTTTTTTCACATATTTAGTACCATTCAGTCAAACGAACACAAAACCGAAAAGGTAATAAACTTAAATCATAATAAATACAATTTTGTTTAACCTATTTGTGTTACAATGTAAAAATAACTTAGAACTACCCATGTTGTAGCTCCACTTGACATCTTACCAAACTGTGGAGGGCATAGCCTGTCATAAGTCCTCTAATGACTATATTTTCCAAATAAAAATATATTTTGTAAAAATAGTAGTAGACTGAGATTTTATTGTTAATTAATAATTGAAGTTTATATAAAAAATTGTGTTAGTTAAAAAGATTTTTAAAAACTTCTCGGATATAGTTTGACTCCTTGTGAACTAAAACCTCACTCTAAATGGAATTTTAGATTTTATTTCATTTCATTTATTACAGCCGTTGACAAGTTACAATTTGTATGGCCAAGTCATTTTTTGGTTTTAACAATAAATAAAATTACAACCACATACCAATAACATATTTAAAACAATCAAGATATTATATAGCGTTAATAAATTAAATTTTATTAGATTTAGATCTTAATAAACTAAATAATGCAATCGCTTAAATTAAATAATGAATGATAAAAGGATACATATGGGTTAGTTGTTGATGGTAGGCCATTTAGTTCAAAAATATTCAACAAGTCATAAAACTGACCATGAATATCTCCACATATCGTAAATTTGTCTTCATCTCCAATGGAAATTTCTACAAGTGATGGTTGAGCCATGAAAATTTGCTTAACATCAAGAAGTATCTAAACAAACAAAAAACTGTTTTTCAATATCATGCAATCTTAAGAGATTTATTAGGTAATCATATATTTTACTCTAATGAAATACATAGATTAATACAAATTAAAATACTATATTTATTTTCAAACCAGCAATTTAAAATTCTTATAACATTTGAATTTTTATTTTTTAACAAAATTAGTTATCCAGATGAATTCTATTGCTATGTTTAGTCGGGATCTTGCAACCAGTGTTTTAATCATTTTTTATTTGTATTTTTTAAATGTTAGTTCATGTAGTGTGAATTTAAAATTGACATTATGGATAATAAATCTACATAACAAATGTTAAGTGTTTGTATATTTAGACTTCATAATGGAGAAATAGAACTACAAAAGCAATCGTCCTGCAAAAATTTTCAACTTAAACTTTAGTGGACAAGGTACATAAAGTAGTCATTAATTTATAAACATGTTTAAATGTTATTTAATGTCAATTGGCATGGAAAGGTCCCTCAACTGAACATATTGGCTTCGGAAGGTAAATTACACATAACTGGGTACATTTTCTTTTATTTTTAGTTAAGTTTATAAAGTTGTTTTGCTGCTATTTTTACAATCATTCAAAAATGGCCTGCTAGACGCTTACTACACCATAAATCACTTAGATTTATTTAAGACTTTCAACCATGTTAGATACTTATATTTTGTAATTTGGTAATTTTGTCATCTTATTATTAATAAATATTTTACCACTGAGTTTCAAAGTTTAAACAGGAATGGTTAAAAAACTGGAAATAACATCAATTGTATTAGAGTGTATATATATTAAAAAGTAAATGTTAACGGTTTCCACAACACCTATATGATTTATAAACTGCTACTTATTAATCAATATGTCTAGACTGATTATAGGGATAACAAACTGCACATTTTCTGTTCAAGTTTAAATGGTGCAACCAACTATATTACTTGGATACTCTTTTCTTTACCTTATACGCATACTTCCGATGCAGCTTTCCTTGCTCTTTATAAGTACTAATTAAGTTTTTCATAAAATCAAGAGTAACTTTATCATCTTCCATCGATGGTCCTGTATATTCATCTTCAATAGCTAGAAAACAAAACAAAATAATATAACTTACAATTTTTAGGTTCACAAAAATTGTTTTACTTAAAAAAAAAAAAATAGTTAAACTGATTTTGAAAAACTCTTAGCATGAGGCATTTACTTTCTTGAAATCAAAAAGTAGTAATTTATAATCAATATTTATAATTTATTATACTAGGTTACTTGGATATCAGATAGTTTTTGAATGGTAAGACTCAATATTTACCCTACATTCCTTTCATTCATTTATTGATATCTGGGGCAAAGCCATGGACACCTGCTAATTTATTAATAAAAATTAGAGTGTGACGTAGATTTGTAGTTACAGCAAACTTGATAGCTTTGCATTTATTAAACAGCGTAATTTAAAAATTCATTTAGTAACAGATTTTTTCAATAATGTTAATATTATGATTCTCCAGTCAATGAAAAAAGTAAGAAATTACATTCATTATAAATTATTTTGTAAGTACTCCAACCTTGTATTAAATGATCAGGTAGAATAATTCATGTCAAATCCACCCTTGCTTAAACCATTGTCTTCCCTATGTCCATTGATCTCCCACCACATATAATAGTGCAAACAGATGTTTATAAGACAGATGTTTTACAATATAAAAAAAAGAAGAAGAAATGAAAAGAGAAAGACAATTTTTTTCAGTTATTCTTTGTTGTAGATAGAGGAGAGAAATATATGAGAGGTTATTTATGATTTTTTAGTAAAAACATGTAATGTTAGTTTGTTGAAAATAAAACATTGATGAATATAAATAAACCATTTAATCAAAAGCTAGCACGAGAAACAAAATCCCGAGAACATAATTAGTAAATACTTAATATAATTTTTATAAAAACATGTATTATGATACACACCCCTTCGCTTAACTTTTGTTTGTTAGTCAAGTAACTGTTCTCTTTTGTAATATGTATATTTATGGCTGTTTTCTATATTTTCCTTAGTCTGTGTTAACCTGCCTTGTCAATGCCGTTACTGACGAAACCATGGTAGGCAAGACTCAATAAATTTTGTAGAATTTACTAACAATTGTGTGTTTGTTTTTTCATTATACAAATTTTACTTGTCATCCTTTAGACACAATCAAAACCTCACATGAAAAACATCTTCCAACCAATTAATGGGTTGCTGCTGAGGGTTGAGGTTAATTCACAACACGTACTTCGACTAAAATTATATTACAGCGTTCTATTTTTCTTTTTTTAATTTTACATTTTGTATTACAGTAGAGTCTCGGTAATTCGAGTCTCGATAATCCGAGGTTCCGTGTAATTCGAGCCACAAATAGCACTGAATGTGACCACGCATTGTGCATTCTTTCTGCTTGTAGGATACCGATCTTTAAATTTTTGTTTTCCAATGAATCTGTCAAGAGCGTTTGTACAATAAGTCGCCGGTATAAATGCTTAACATTTTGTATAATGCTCTGATCCATTGGCTGTACAACTAAAGTCATGTTCGGGGGGAAAAAATAACCGTAACGTTGTTCATATAAGTGGGATAGAGTTATGCGCAGTACAAGTGTCAATAAACAATATGATTGTTCTGTTCTGTTTACAAGAGGTTTTGTCGAGAATTAACTACAGTCAGAGATTGGGCAGAGCATCAATGACAAATTACAGTATCGGTATCTATAGAGAATTCGTGGAAGGCAAAATTCTTGTAAACCGGTACCGCATCTAGAATTACAATACGTTTACAAACATGTAAGTCTTGCCCCCTATGTCCAGCCCCCTTTCTACCAGACAGTGACCTATTTATCCAGCGATCCCTTTCTCAGCACAAGACAAGATTTATTTTTAGTGTTGAAAAAAAACTTCGAATTAAAGAAGTTGACTTTGAATTATCCACAATTGTTTTACATTGATATCATATAAAGTTCAAGGGACCGAACCGAAATTACGAATTAACAGTAATTTCGAATTAAAGACAATCGAATTATCCAAGGTCTACTGTAAATACAAAAATAACATCGAAACAAACTTTTCTCGGCACTGCCGTATCCCCCTGGCGTGACATCGCAGTTCGTAAACGTTGCAGAGTAGTTAAACAAAAAAATATTTATGATTTCTTTAATAAGTAAGTTTCTATTTTTTACTGTGTTTAAAATTACTTTTTTACTCCATTGTTCAATACAAAATAGTGTATATCTAATAAAACTTTAGTTTTTTTGGAGATACGAGGACTATAAATAGTAGTTTTATCTTAACCTCTACCCATTCCGTGTATTTCGAGTTTTTCACAATCCGAGGTAGGTACTCTCGGTCCCATTCAACTCGAAATATCAGGACTCTACTGTATTACATTTACGTCCGACAGCTTATTGTTTTTTCCCTGAAACTATTACAGCGTCCTATTTTTTCTTTATTCAAAATTTGTCTTTTTTTTATTAATATATTTAAGGACGACTTATTTTTTAATTATTTTTATTTATTATTTCTCAACCTATTACATCATGCTATTTACTTCAACATTTTTACTTATATTAAGGTCAGCATATTTTTTTAATAATTTAATTATTAAACTATATTATTGTGTCCTATTTTCTGTATTTACAAAAAGTTTATTGTTTTTATATTTAAGGGGAGCTTATGTTATTATTATTATTATTATTTTCTATTTCTCAAACTATATTGCGGTGTCCTAGTTTTCTTTTTTCACTATTTTTACTTTTTTATTAACATATATAAGGACAGCTTATTTTTGCACTGTTTTCTATCTAAATTTTTCTTTTCTTATTAATATATTAAGCACATCTTATTTTTTATTTCCCAAGCTATACTGCAACATCCTAATTTTTTCTTTTTTCAAAATTTGATTTCCCAAATTGTTTAAGTTGTTGTGTTTTAGTCTAAATTTTCTTATAGATCTCAAATGTTGCGTCCTATATACACGACGGCCCACTACCACACTACACTAAAACAACATACACTTGTACAACCTTTCGTGCAGGTGGGTCTATCAGCCAGGACACGAAAACAATAAAGCTTTTTATAAATGAATTGGTTTTTATGGTTTTATACAAGTCATGATGTAAAGTGATATTCTGTTGTTCTAGTTTATAAAATTTAAACTTACAATAGAAAACAATCTGGTGAAAGATTGAATCCCCCCCCCAACAGAGGGGGTCCGGTTAGGAATTTTTTAAATTCAGATGCAAAATGGTGAGTTTTGTGGTTTTCTGAGGGAAATTTATGATCTCTGAAGTATAATATATTTATTACCATTTGAGTATAATATATTAATTAAAACATGAAATTTGCAACAAAACCATTACATTCGTATTATTTAAAAAATATATATTATAGTTATAATCTCAAGTTGTAGTTGTTTGATTATTGCAGCTCGTGCATCATTGAAGATGGCGACTGTGTCGTTGAAACGTGTTGAGTTAATAAACATAATAGTTGTGAGATTCTTTGTTTGAGTTTTATTCCGTCAATCTGCTTTATATTGTTTCGGTTGATCTTCAAAACTCCAACCTTTAGCAGAAATTGGTTATTTATTTATTATTCTTACTAAATTTCTTTCAAACTTAAAGAATTTAAGATATTTTTTAATTAAAAACATTAAATGCAGGCGATTTATAAATAGTAATTTAAAATTGTACTTTATAAAACCATTGAAACAAGATGAAGAATAAGGAATTGGATAAAAATTATTATAAATATTGGTTTAATGTATTGTTTTAACTGTCTGAAATTAGTCTTTAAAGAAGAATTATTTTAATTAAATTACAAGTGAAACAACATGGACCAAGACCGGGATTTGAACCCAGGACCTTTACCATTCCGTGGTAACGCTCTACCAATTGAGCTACCCTGATCACTCCAGATATTGGTCGATGTTATCTCACTTGTACGGTTTTACTACATTTATTGAACCATGTCTTGCTCCGTGTTTTTCCACTTATAATTTAATTAAATTAACCCTTGCTGTAAGCAGGTAAATTATTACAAATTAAAAATAAGAATTATTTTCCCAAAAAAATTCAAAAAGATGTAATTGTTAAAATGATAAAATATAAAAGTAGATGACTAAATATGAATTTAATTAATATTATTTAGTTGTAAGGGAAAATGTGTTACAGACAGACAACAGGACTAATTAATAAGTTGAATATTGGTGTTTGCTTTTTGTCGAAAATTAGAATGTATATTTGTTTGCAGCATGGGCTCAGCTTTTATGTTTTTGGGCCATCCATTATTTTATAAATTTGTCTTGTCTTAAAATGTCTACATCAAGGGTTACAGAATTGAATTTACGTTTTGTCACATAAAATCTCAGTGTTTTCAGGGACAAGGAAAAAATCTATTCAATTGCTCAAACGGTTAAAAGTATATGAATCGAACCCATTTTTGGAAGCCTCTCAATTTAAAAGTTGAGTAGTAGTTGACATGTAAGTTGTCTATACCAACCTACATGCCAAAGATCAAGTTTCTGGCATATTGGGAAGTAGGCTAAACACTTTATACAGATAAACAAACATTCACATTTACATAAGAGGTGTAGTGCTAAAACAAAGAGAATGAAATGTAATAAATCTTAAGAAATATACTTACTCATATTCTCAAAGTCTATTGAGTCTGAAATATTTTTCTTTGTGTCATCAACAGCTATAGCTTTTTCAAACGCTAGTTTCTTAACTACTTTATTACATTCTAAAAATTTTAATTTAGCATCTTGATCCTTGGGTCTAGCTTTTGTAACCTATAAAAATATGTTTAATACATACATATCTGTACGAATTAATACAAACATATCATTAAACAAATACAATTACTGTATTAATAATTAATAATAATGTAACAAGAAAAGATTTTTAGATACAAATCACACATAAAATAATTACAGTAGAGTCCCGGTAATTCGAGTCTCGATAATTCGAGGTTCCGTGTAATTCGAGCCACAAATAGCATTGAATGTGACCATGCATTGTGACACATTCTTGCTGCTTGTAGAATACCGATCTTTAATTTTTTGTTTTCCAAAAAGTCTGTCAAGAGCGTTTGTACAATAAGTCGCCAGTATAAATGCTTAACATTTTTTATAATGCCCTGATCCATTGGCTGTACAACTAAAGTCATGTTCGGGGGGGGGGGGGGGGGGGGGGAA
>JAGFPH010000057.1:446158-457692 GCA_018207615.1 Philaenus spumarius | reverse complement strand
GGGGGGGGGAATAACCGTAACGTTGTTCATATAAGTGGGATAGAGTTATGTGCAGTACAACAAGTGTCAATAAACAATATGATTGTTCTGTTCTGTTTACAAAAGATTTTGTCGAGAATTAACAACAGACAGAGATTGGGCAGAGCATCAATGACAAACTATACAGCATCGGTACCTAGAGAATTCTCGGAAGGCAAAATTCTTGGAAGCCGGAACCGCGTGTCTAGAATTACAATACGTGTACAAACATGTAAGTCCTGCCCCTTACTACCAGACAGTGATCTATTTATCCAGCGATCCATTTCACAGCACAAGATTTATTTTTAGTGTTGAAAAAAAACTTCGAATTAAAGAAGTTGACTTCGAATTATCCATAATTTTTTTACATTGATATTATATAAAGTTCAAGAGACCGAACCGACACTTCGAATTAACTGTAATTTCGAATTAAAGACGTTTGAATTATCCAAGTTCTACTGTATGTACAAAAATAACATCGAAACAAACTTTTCCCGGCACTGCCATATCCCCTGGAGTGACATCGCAGCTCGTAAACGTTGCAGTGTAGTTAAACAAAAAACTATTTACGATTTCTGTAATAAGTAAGATTCAATTTTTTTATTGTGTATAAAATTACTTTTTTACCTCAGTGTTCAATACAAAATAGTGTATATTTAATAAAACTTTAATTTTTTCGGAGATATGAACACTATAAATAGTAGTTTTATCTTAACCTCTACATATTCCGTGAAATTCGAGTTTTTCATAATTTTTTTTTTTTTTTTTAAGGCGAAAAACCTAGGTGGTTATCATTGCCTATTAATCCGAGGTACTCTCGGTCCCATTCAACTCGAAATATCAGGACTCTACTGTATTAGAAAATTTTAAATTAAGTACTGTTTGGGAATTAAATGTTATTTAAAACTCTTTAATAATTGAAGCTAGGCCATGAAAACTAAACAAAGATGTGCGGATTTAGATAAGTAAATGATAGACCCGCCAAGATTATTTATTATGACGTTACTTTTTTTAGTTAATAATTATTTTGCAAACAAATATAAATTTTAGTATTTATAACTATAACACCAAATATTTAATGAATGAAATGTTAATTATAGCTTTAAAAAACATCATGAGAAAATACTAAACTGGTCTATGTTACGGTGCCATTGTAATGTAGATTTTAGTGACAAAGGAGAAAGTTAGGCAGGTTTAACTTTTTTATAATGAAAAGAAGCAACAACTATATTACAAACAACTCACAGCTTCATAATCTTTCAGAGCGAGTTTGAACTTCCCTAAACACATATGAGATGCAGCTCGTCTATAATATCCTTTAATATATGTTTTATCAAGTTCAATAGCTTTGGTGGCATCAGTAAGAGCATATCCGTAGCACTCCGTCTTGATGTATGCAAAACTTCTATTTCCATAATATACGGCTATTGTAGGGTTAAGCTCAATGGCAGCTGAATAAAGTTCAATTGCTTTGTTATAATCTTGCTCTGCAATTAAGAAATATAACGATTAAAATTTAAGAAAATACAAATAAGAAGCCTTCTGTATGAAAAACTATTATAACATACAAATAATAAATACCCTAGATATTTTAAATTCTATTGTTGTAGCCTACAGATTAGTATAAATCTAATTAACTTTACCTTATTTGGTTCGTCAAACTAATCCTTTTTTGTGTAATTCTGTCCTAATGATATAGTATCAAACAATATATTTGTCAACAATCGATACTTATCTTTAGGGCAGAAAGAAAGGGACAAATTAGTTTGACGTACCAAATAAGGTAAAAGTTAACTAATTTATTGACAAAATAGATACATTTATTAACACTTCAATAAAAATTCATTTAAGTATTATTTGGAACAATTTAAAGTAAACTCAAAGAGTAATATTGGTCAGCTTCTCTTATGAAAACACAAAGCAATAATAATAAGATCATTTCCCTTTTAAGTTTTTGGGGTAAAATTTATCATTATAAGATATATTATATTCAGAGCTTTATATCTAAATTTTAAAATATGTGTTGTACACTTTAACACCAATGGTCCAACAGACCGTGTCTGCTGTGTTAGCACTCTCACACACATGCACACAATGGACTAAACATAAAATAATATAAACACACATTCACAGACCTTTATACACATTCTACCTAAGTATTTTTTACAAAGATTGATATAGGTTTATTCTATGCCGTTTTTGCCGTGATTATCGATCTCCTTGTTTGTTTATTTGTTATTCAATATTTAAGATTGCTGGTCAAGGATAGTGACTGATTTGTATTTCTCAGAAAGGAAACATATTTTAGTCACTAAAAATAGTAACTTTTAATCATGCAACTTGTTTAGTGAGAAGGAAAAAAGTGTTTCAGAAATATAAAAATGTATTTTTGTCATGAAATATTTTTTTATAGAGGGACTAAAATTGTCCTATTTTGTGATAACAGGCAATAAGTAGCAATAAAGTACATGCAAAATTCGTAAATTATTATAGTGTAACACTGTAATTATTATTGTACGAATTTAATGACATTGTATAAATACCATGTCGACGAAACACTCGCAATACAACAAATCATACAAGATGGGATTTCCCTACAGCACACCTCTGCGTGAATACAAGTAGACTGAAGGTCAATAGCATACTGTGATTTAGTTGGAGACACCAATTTAATGTACCTAGCAAGTCAAATTAATCAAAATGACAGTATAATATTTTGAAAGAAATTAAGTTTTTACTACGTTTTATCACTCGTAACAGTTGTAACCAATATTTTCGCTACTGACAGCGAACGATAGTTTGATGCCTTGACATGACTAAGTTCTAAAAATAGACAAACCCAGACAATGAACGAGCAAGTAAGGATGGGTAACGTTACCATTATGAGAGCACTGACCTTAAGGGGAGAGTGAGATGACAAACAACGTTCCAATATCTTATAAAATTATCAACTGTAGTCTACACTCCAAACAACTCAGCTCAAATACTAAACCTTTCAAGGACTTTTTTTATCGCGTAAAAGCAAATCGCGTAAAGCCGGACAGCGTATAACAACGACTGCCTATATCTTATGTAAATTAATTAATTATAGGTATTAGTACATACGGTAATGTTTTAAAATTTTCTCTAACTTATGTCAAGAACATAACCCCCCTTTTCCTATAAAGTATTTATAAAGTTCCTATTTAGTATTCGCTATTCGCAGTTTTATTATTCGCGGCAATTTGTCGGAACCTATCTCCCGCGAATAGCAAGGGATTACTGTATACTAAAGTAGAGTATATAGTCAAATGACAGGGATCTGTATTTTTTATTGGGAATGTACTGTTGAAGCCAAACACAACAAACAAAGGGTGGGGCCCTTTTTTTTCTTTCCGTATATTGCTATAGTGAGGATACTACAGTATGAAATTAAATGAATATATAGGCCTAATTAAAGGAAGGTCTAATTTTAATTAAAACATAAACTTCTTCTTTGCTAAGAGAGTACTTAACAAGTAAAAAACCTAAATCAACAACAATATGCCATTATTATTGTCCATATTAATAAGGAAGCATACAGCCTATAAACATAATTCAAGTTTTAACAAATTGTCTAGGCATAGGCTATAAAAAGCACATGTTATACTTTCAAGACTTAAAATACATTATCTGATCTGAAATAAAGGTAAAATTTTAAACATAAAATATGCATTGGCAAAATAAATTTATTTTTCCGAGTAACAATAAAACATTCAGAATACAGCTGTAGCGGTGCAAATTAATCTAGGCCTACCCACACATAACCCTAAATTAAATTATTCAATTCTCACTTTTAAAATATCCGTTAGCTTCTTCCTTCAAAGAATCAGCTTTCTTTGCATCCTCCTCTGAGATTACAGAATTATTAGTAATACTCATCTTTATTTTATAATAAAATTAATAAGTTAAAAATATTGACATATACAACTTATCAAAAATCACAATAATCATCCCGCTCTATCTCTACATCATTCATCACGCTGTTCGTAATTTTCTCAAATAATAAATAAGGATTTTTAGATAACACCAGCTGTTGCACTGCCTCTAGAATGACAAAAGTGGTGCTTGTAATGTTATTAAAATGCCATTTATTATAATGTTCTTTGTAATAATTATAACAGGAAATTTTGTAATATTCTGCAGAGAAATATATTAAAATTAATGATTTAATTACTTTATATAGTAATTATTGTTTCTTGCTTGTTGACATATTTAAAATTTTATAAATAACACCACATTCTACGTAGTGTCCTAATTCATTATTTACAATTATTTTACAACGTTTGTTAATATAAAAAGTTTCCCCAAGCATCTATTGTTTTGAGTTTCGTTACATTTTTCAATAATTATGTATTTCTTACACATTTCACAGTTTATAAAATAAATTCCAGATTTGACCGGTTCTTGAATTATATCTTTACCAAGACTACTCTCAGCTTGAATAGGTAGGTACTTTTAAATTTGCATATCTCGCTAGCGATGTTTTAGCAATACGAGACAATGGTGAACATTTTAGAATAATTAGGAACAGATTTTAAGAATAGACATTTTCTGTAGTTAACATTGAATTTGAAATATTTTTACTCCTTCCAAAAACGTTGTATTACTATATTCTTTCTCCTAATTTGGTCAGGTTGATTTAATTAGTAATAAACACATTTTCATATTACTAATGAGTTAGTGAGATTTATAAATCGTTATTAAAACAAAATATAATATAATTATGTAGTTTGAATTACAAACAAATAACTGTTTTATGTTTAGAGAAATATTATACCGGTACTCAATTTGTATTAATATTTATTCATGATTACACCAACAGTAGGTGAGGAGGCTAAATCTAATTTTACTTTTAAGAATTTAATTACGTTATTAATTTTTACTAGGTGAAAGTCAGAAGTGGCTTTGCAAAATAATAAAAGACACGCCAATTTTAAATCACGTATTTCAAGTTTATTATACAGTTTAAACAATTAAACCCATAAACAAACATGTAAATGTAACCACTAAATCGAGTTTCAGAGAATCTAACTTTTAAGATCCAAACTAAAAGAGATAGGTTATTGTTTAGTCTTTAAACTAAATATTATATTTTTAAAGTGTGAAAAACAAATTGAATTGGCAGAAGTTTACTGGAATTTCTTACTCCTTGCTTTAACAATGTCAAACTCTTCTATTAAGTTTTTAAAGTCAACGCAAACAGCAATTCCTACATGGGCGACAAGAGCTACCAGAGCGGACGAATGATTTTTGAATTAACAAACAAATGTAAGTGCATTGGAACGTTATACTACGACGACCGTAGCGACGCGACGTGAGCTGGTTCCGAATTTTTAAATTTCAAATCAGTTTGTCTTTTGTCGCTACGGCAGCTTGTGTCACGCACCTAGCACCACCGATATCAGCGATCCGGGATAAGATCAGCTCAAGGATATGACTGCCGGTGTCGCCCACATATATTAATCTACCTAATGCTTGCGATACGAGTGTATCGCTGATGTCGCTCTTGTCGCCCACGTAGGAATCGACGTAAGACTGAACGAAAGACTACAGACAACTGCGACTTCTCGGTGTTAGCCGGAGGCACGAAGTTTATTAGGTTGAGTCAAAAGAATAACTTGGCATTAGCTCATTCATGACTATATCTACACGTTCATACGCATCTGTTGTAAAACTGGAATGCAGTTTTAGTTTTGTTCCAGATAAAACATAGTACTGTAATATTATTCCCCAATTCATTTTTGCAGCACCTAAAAATTTGCCGCTATGGGCTCGGGCCCTCGTGACCCCAGGGCCGGTGCAAGGAGTTTTTCCTGAACATGCGAGATTCATTTTTGGCGCCCCTCCCCCTCTATACACAACAACCCTCCTCCGCCCCTATATATGTTTATATATTTATATACCTCCTTATTGCAATAAACAATGGGTACATTATCAAATGTATACCAATTGAAATTATTTAATTATATAAAATAAAATAAAAATATAACATCGAGCAACAATTTAAAAAATAAAAGTAAATATAAAATATTGTCTATACATATACAGTGTATTATATATATATATATATATATATATAGCTTCGGTCTTAATAAAATAAATGTATGATAAAATAGAAAGTTAAGTGTGGGAGGGTGGAATACTGAAAGCACCAAATTAATCATATAACAATATTTATTTTACATAATTTTTACTTTTTAACATCAAACGGTAACATTGTAAGATTAACATTACAATATCACAAGTCAATTTGGTAACATCGTGACAACGTGGTAAAGGTAAAGGGTTATGTATAATTGTCAATAAGATAACGTAACATCGGTAATTCGGTGACATTGTAAGATTGAGGTTAATGTTAAGTTTTTACATTAATATCACACACATACAAGAAAAATGGCATAACTAAATTAAATGAGAAAAAACTAAAATCAGACTTTTCTTGCCTTGATCTTGGCGAAGTCTCTCAATATTGTATCTGTACCCAATGAGTTGAGAACGTCGTTCTCAATCGCTAGTGTTGCCAACCCACTAAGTCCTTCTTGAAAAGTGATTGAACGCAGGTAGTTTTTTATTATTTTGAGTTTTGAAAAACTCCTTTCTCCACTGGCTACTGAGACTGGGAGCGTAAGAAGAATTCTTAAAGCAATAAATACATTCGGGAAAATATCAATCATTCCGTTTTGAGTCAGATAACTTAGTGTTGCTTCAGGCGAATTATCTTTAGGTAGCAAAGGTGATAACGATCTCTTTCAGGAGGTCCTCTCCATTTATGCTGCTCTTATTATTTTCTGTCAATACAGCTTCTAGATTCTTGCACTTTTATTTAAGTTCTTCATTTTTCAGTTCCCCTACCAGTTTCAAGTCATAAAGAAACTTTAAATGGTTGCCATGGTCCCGTAATGGTTCAAATCTTTCATTTAAAGAGTTTATTGCCTTGTTCAAAGCAACAAAAAAGAAATCTACTTTAAAGAACTCTTTCCCGGACTTAACAGGTTCGTCTTCGATCTCATACGAAAAGTGCCGTTTCACCTTTCTTGGCCTCACTTGGACTTCAATGGGGAATTCCGGTGCAACATTTAGTTTTTCAGCCAGCTCCCTTGCGTCGGTCATTACACTATTGAGTCCATTTTCGGACCTCATACCATTCAGAAACTCTTTGGCATTTTCAATGAGTTTGAGAGCACTTGGGAGATTGACTTCTTTTTTCTGAAGTGTTTTACTAACCAAGTTCACTCTATACAAAATCTCATACCAGGTAATTAAGGAGCAGAGAAATCGGAAATCTGTTAACTTCTATAAATAGATAACAGGCTATAAATAGATGTTATACTGTTGTTATTGACACATAATTATTACATTATTAATGTTAGTGAAGTTAGTATAAAATGTGTGGTGGTATCGTCTTTAGGGGGGCAAATTTTTCACTGAAACCAAAGGGCGCCGATTTTGAAAGGATGGCGCCTTAAACTGGTGTATGTGGTGTTTTGTGCCCGTAAAGAGGCGCCGAAAAAAACATGGCATTTCTTTTAATTCCCGAAAAGGGCGGTCGCGGTTTTAGGGGGGGGGGGCGAATTTTTCACTGAAACTAAAGGGCGCCGACTCTGAAAGGATGGTGCCCTACAGCAGTGTAGGAGTGTAGGTTGTCTGTCCCTAAAAAAAAAAACTTTAAACAGAAATAGGGAGTTTCTTTTAAAACCCGAAAAGGGCGGCCACGTCTTTAGGCAAACATTTTTCGGTGCAAAAAAATTCCGTAAATTTTGAAAGCGCCTTGGTCTTGAACTTTTTGCCGGCGCTTCGGCGCCCCCTTCCTGGCGGCGCCCCATGCGCCCGCATGTTCCGCATGGTCCTTGCGCCGGCCCTGCGTGACCCTACGCTAAATCCGGCCCTGGGTGTATAACTGCTCTGCCCTAGGTTATAGGCCATTTTTGAGGAGTAGCAATGTTTATTAAATTTAATGTACTCTTGTGTGTGTGTATTAAACATCCTCACTTTGTATTTATGGGACTAATAAAGACCCGAGATTGGAACAATGTACGGAATAAAACGTCAATACTCCTATAAAACGTCAGGATTAGAACTTATGATGGCTTATCGAAGCACCAACTAACCAATCCCAGTAAGAAATTGAACTTTCATAGCTTCCTTGATCGAACTGGAATGTTTATTGATATAGAAAGAGAATAAATCTAAAAAAAAGATGAAAATTAAGTTTTCTATAGCTACATTTCAAATAATATTAGTATTATAGTTTTTAAAAAGATCTGTTTTACACTAGGGAGCTGTTGCGCCCTAGGATGCAAAGTAAACAGCTAGCGTGCGATAAAATAAAACCAAAAGGCATAATGACTTGACGCTGAACACATGTAGTTTAGTTTGGGCACTGCTGTAAGTGTTCAAAAATTCATTTTATTACTGCCAATTACAATAAATTAATACCTCAAAACTAGTATTTTTTTTATAGACGAACTAGGAACAATGCGTGTCTTGGAATCTTAAAATTAGAAGTAGCTGCAGGAAAATAAAGTTAGATTACAGTATACATTTACTTAGGATACGATTACCCTGCTGCTCTTGTCCGTCACCTTTTTTTCATGCTAGGGTACTATTGACTTTGTGTAATGCATGAAGCCATTAATCTTTCCTTGGATAAAAACATCAATCATCACGTTTTGGGTTCTCATTAAGCATTATATTTATATTATGTTAAAAAATCCAACAACCGAAAGCACGTGTTTTGACCGGAAGTAACTGTTTTTTTTAAAGATTTTTCGTACCAGAAGGAAACTTTTGGAGTTTAATCTAAAAAAATAAATGTAGGATATTATTATGCATATTTTGTTTTTTTACACGACCTTATAGCTCGCTTGGTTCCCCCAAAATCGATCAAGACTTAAAATGCCATAAAAGTACATACCGTACATGGTTCAAATACAAGTGGAGAATTTTACGAAGACAATGGCCAATGGCCGAGTTTGTACGCTACAAACAAAGCAGTCCATAAACCAAGGCCGCAAGATCGAGGTGTAAACTTTCAAAGCGAGTGGAACGAAAGAGGGCGTGAGTCGAAGCTGGAGACTTAGGTGCAAACTAATCCTACTAATATATTTCGTTCGCACAGGCAGCATTTACCTGACAGATAAGGACATTCCGGAATTTTTGCTCCGAACTCTAACACTATAGCTATTTAATTTAGATTAGTGTTTTACGTGCAATTTGTATTTTATTAACTGACAAATAAATAAATTAGTACACTGTTTGTATATTTTCCCTCTTTTATAATCAAAGTATAACACAACCATTTCCGTAAAACAATGAGGTAAACTGATACAAAATGCAGGGGTTGTAAAAAATGCCATTAATTAAATTTGAAACTTGAAAGTATATGTTGGCAACAATTGTGTGAGCCTTTCCATATGGGTCAGGGTCAGTATTAATGTCTTTGACAGTGACCTGAAGCCGCGTTTACACCGGAGTTATCAACATTTTGGAAATGTTAAGAAAATGTTGACAACTTTTGGATGTTGATAACAAAAATATCGTTTCCCGTCGGTTGTCGGTAAAGATCAAAGAAAATTGGCAACAAAATGTTGCCAACATATTGACGGACGCTAAAAGACATGCAACTTGTTGGCAACAAGTTGACAACTTTCCCCACTCTGCCTTCGCGCGCCAGACAGCGCGTCATCACTCCATTTGTAGTCAAGGCCAAACCCATTTTAACGTGTGTTTGTGTCAGGTTTAGTTGAAAGTTTACAAAGGAAAGTGAAGATGTCGAATGGTCGCGTGAAAAAATATCTGCACTAATCGAAATGTATAGGGAAAGAGAGGTTCTTTGGAACCCGAAAATTGCTACGTACAAAAACAAAAATTTAAAAACTATGCTTGGAGTTAATTTAATATTCAATATTAACCATTAAGTACCGGTACTACGACTTTATTTTGTCACACAACTACAACACGTCTCTAATGCCACAGTTTTTTAAAATCTAAAAAAGTTATAATATTTTTGTTTAAAAAATGTTTTTGGTTAAACGTACATTATAAAAAAAACTTATCAATAAGTAGGATAAAATTTTGTATGTACATTTTCTAATGTACCGGTACATGTATTAGTAATAATTTAACAAACTATACAAAATCTGTTAAAGTATACATAGGCCTAGGCCTATATATAAATGCATAGGTATATAGGCCTACTGTATATTGTTTTAATAAACTTACTTGTTTAATTGAAACAAAATATTTTTCAAGCAGTTTTGCTTATGAGAATGTAATTACTTTATTCAACATTTAAAGTTTTTTACATTGGAATTGACCATTTGTTACGAAAATAAAACGGATTTATACATTGATTGAATTAAGTTTATTCTCACGTGATCAAATTATTGGCGCGAATTATTTTGTTGCCAACATGTTGTCAACTTGTTACCAACGTGTTGTCAACATGTTGGCAATACATTTTGTTGCCAACATTTGGTGTAAACGCGGCTTGATTTCCCCCGCCAATTTTCATGCACATTTAATTTGTTTACTTTTTGAAGTTATATTGTGCAATTTTGAAGGTGTCGTAAACCTTGCTTGCAGAACACTGACCAAGCATTTCAATAAGGCTGAATTTGTCAGATAAGGTAAGGACTATATAATATATGATTCATAATATGTAATTGTAATTCCAAAATCAAAATAGGTTTTTTAAGAAAATACAATTTTAAACTCTGTTTGGTCCTGCGCCCGGAGTGAAGTGATACATGTACCTAAAATTCAACTAAACTAATTTTGTTTTTTCAGATAAAACAAACATGCCAAGGTTTTATAAGAGACCTCCTGGGACAAATCGATTGAGAGAATACCGTACAATTTAGAAAAAGCAGTGAATTCAGTAAGATGCGAAAAATTTATGTTGCGTGCTGCTGCGGAAAAATATAATATAGACAAAATGAAGATTTTCCGAAAAACCAAAAATAACCAACAAAAGCAGCATGATGGGCAGACAACTTTGAGTTCCATGGAGGAGTCTGTTTGGAAAGGTAGGTACAAAATAATTTAGGCCTAGTCTACTACAATAAAACATAGGTATGTTATAATACAAAAGTTGTTATTAAAACATTTCTTTTTTCAGATAAAATTCATCCTTCTCGGAGAATGGGGTTTCCCGTTAACGTACTTGGATCTGCATCTTGTTGTCAAAGGATACTTGGACAAGCAAGGGAGGACTGTAGGGAAATTTAGAAATAATCTACCAGGTGAGGATTGGGTTATTTCCTTCCTTAAGAGGCACAAAGAGCAGCTTAGCTCAAGAATGAGCCAAAATATCAAAAGGACATGAGCACGCGTTTCTGAGCAAGCAATAAATGAGTATTTTGACAATCTTGAAGTAACTCTTATGGGTATCCTAGTCTTGCAGCATCGTTAACTGCAATGAGACAAATCTGACCGACAATCCAGGCAAAAAAAAAAATTATTCGTAGAAGGGCTCAAAAGCATCCTGAAAAAAG
>JAGFPH010000057.1:419362-440732 GCA_018207615.1 Philaenus spumarius | reverse complement strand
ATCTACAGTCTGAAACAGTATACTACGCGCAGTGATGCACACAGACCGATTGGTGACGGGTGACTGGCGACCTAGTTGTGGGTTTCTCCACAGTTGTACTTGGTGTGGACATATTGAATAGCTGTTAACAGGTCACTGTGTATCTACAGTCTGAAACAGTATACTACGCGCAGTGATGCACACAGACCGAGTGGTGACGGGTGACTGGCGACCTAGTGTAATAAGCTCCGTATGCTACACCCTCGTGTAATAACCTCCATAAGAATCAATGCTCGATGACAATCTGAGCAGCCAGCTGCGAGGCCTGGCCACCTCGTCTAATAAGGGCCTAACATAATAATTCAGTTTAGTTAGTTCAATGATACATTTTACATTGATTTTGTTGCTTTGGTATTTTAATCTTAACATGACATGGTTCATTTTATTATTTGGAAAGGTTTATTTGGGCTTCTAAGCTTATGCATTACTAGGCTTGTTTATCAGCTGTTCGAGCTAAGGTTATGTGTTTTGTTTACATTGTAGAGCAATGAACTTTGGTCTAGTGTTGAGATAATTTACATCGGCTATTAAAATTTCATTAGATGTGATTTGAAACGTTATAGATGTGATTTATTTATCATAACACAGATATTTATTTACTGCTATGTGGACAAATATTAATCTGTTTTTTTAAAACAAAATTCTCTTTCAAAAACTAAATTGAGACCATAGGGTTTCACATATTTTTGAATTCTAAAGAGTATTTATTGTTGACTGTTCGGTTGAGCGGGAATTCGGAATAAGTGGATTTCATGAATAATATCAATGTATTGACTTGTTAAGGCGTAAATTAAGTACGGGGAAATTTGCTAGAGTCAGTTCTATACAGTGCGAAACGTAGATCGGCAGGCTTGGAGGAAAGCGAGGAGGAGGTAAACGCAGTAAATGCTCTTGACCTCGCCTTAGTGTTGGTTTACACCATCCGTTTTTTCCTTCCTTTGCGTTACGATTATGTTTTCTTCTAAAAACGGAAGGGAAGGGATACATTGTTCAAACTGTCCGTTTTATCATCCCACAGTCTGTCCGTTAGTACCGCATCGCCTTGAAAAAAGATCGAGAAAAAAATAAAATTTGTTCGTGGTAACGAAAACTGAGGATAAAATGGATAAACACAACGGGCAGGTGGCAACAACACCACTAGTGCCTAGTTGTTGTATCTAATCTTTCCTTCTTTCTGAAGGACCCGGAATCCTTTTCACCGGATGCTTGTTGCGGTAATTTCCTTCTCAAAAAACGGATGGAAAACGTGAAGGAAACAAAACCAGCTGTCATTCCAATTTGGTTTCAGGCGTTTCCATCAAGCTTAGGCTCTATGTACAGTAGAGCGTCAATAATCCGGACGTCAAAAATCCGGACCGTCGATAATCCGGATTCAATATTCCGGCAAAAAAAAAAAAAATTTAAAAAATATTGAAAAAAACGTGAATTTGTACAAACATACAAATTTTTATAACAAACAAAAACATTGATGCGACAGACTGGGCGGGGTCGTCTTACTGCCACAAAAGAATGTGAGGGTATTCTGCTCATAGTAGGGGAGGATGGAGGAGGGAGGGGTTAACAACAAGTCTAACTATGTACCTGAACACCTGCCGCTTCCCGTGATTTCTTTGTTAGTTGCATCTCTTGACTACACGCTGTTACTACACCTGTACTGTATTGTTTTCAGTGCTTATTAAATTGTAATTCAACTTCTATCGCCAATCGTTTGCGTTACATACTAAAGCGAACCACTTCTGTAGTTCAAAAATCAATAACATACTTTTTTAAGAGCTCTAGCAACGTATGCACTGTTTAGTATTCTGTAAGTACATATATATACTGTATTGTACATTACATATTACTGTAGCCTATGTATGTATATTCTATCATTTAAATACATTATAAGTTCATATTAATTAATGGTTTTATTTATCTGCTTCAATTATTTAACCACTAAAGTGAATTACTAACAGTTTTATCAAGTTTTATTTTTGATATAAACTTAAAAAAATTAAAAAAATTTTTTTTCGAAAATCCGGACATTTTGATAATCACAATTAATCCGGATTATCGACGCTCTACTGTATGTCTCTATTTAACTTATTTGTATAACAATAGATGTAAGTTTTTTCACGAACGTCGTTTTAATTTTTCCTGTTTTTATTTTTTTAAATCGGTATTTTTTCTGAACTCTGTTCGGAATAGGCGGATTTTTGGAATAACTACTCGGACTCTACTGTATTTAGTAATCGCTATCAATGCAATTAATCTATAACTTTTTATAAGAAATATTAAGAACTTTTTTTTATCTATATTAAAGTATGTACATGTTTTTATAAATACTATTCTTTATTTGAATGTAGGAGTTTAAAAAATAAGATGGAGAAAACAAGTAATATTCCACTAATTGATTGCATAACTTGTTATTGGAGCTAACCATACTGTTTTCCATATCAAAGTACTTTCCTAGTCTATGAACCTCAAATAAGAATTACAACATATCAAGATAAGGGTAAATATTGTTCATTTTAGATGCAATACAGAACCACGCCTTAAAGGAAAAGGCGTGAATGACAATGGTAAAAAATGTTGAAAATTCATTCTATTGTTTCAAAATATTTGTTAGAAAACTATATTTTTTCTTGAATTGTTTAGTAAATTAAAAGTAAGAGGTATACAAATATTTGTTTACTATATTTTATGCATTCTACACTATTGAGAAGTCAAAAAAATCATATAGAATAAACAAAGTTGTCGGCACTGTGTGTAGGCCAAAGTTAAATCTAATCATGCATCTATCTATCTATGTTGAGATGTATAACAACTAGATAGCCCGATCAAAGATCAACCAATAGCACATAGTGATTACTACATACTGACTGTAATGTATCAAATCTATCTTTTTGCGGCTGATTAGTGCCAATAACAAATAAAAATATGTTTTTAATAAATTCACAACATAAAAAATGTATAATATCTTGAATTAAGGAGGAGGTAATTGTTTACTATTACTTTGTCAAGTCTTCCCATATTGACATAATGTTTTGTATTTATGTATTCTAACAATGAATTAAGGCCCGGAAAAATAAATTCACTCTACAAAAATATAGCCAGAAGTTCTAACTTATAGTCTCTAGTTCCAATATATTTCAAGTAAATGTTCCCGTATTGAGATATTTTATCTATATATATAAAATCCAATGTATGTCTGTCCTTTATGCGTTACCAAACCGTCCATCCGATTGCTTTGAAATTTTGCATAGTAACACAGGTTAACCTTGGGAAGGTTTTAGGCCATTTACCGAAGTCCTAGGACAATTGGGCTGTGTCCCACCGGACTTCAAAGTTTCAATGTTAATCTTATAGAAGAAAGATTTCTTTTGATTTATACATTGGCACAAAACAGCTGTTCGTATAAAAAGCATAGCATCACGTCATGTTTTTTTACATCCATTACCATAGCAACATTACTTAGCAAATTTGAAGAGTATTAGCTTTTTGAGGTTACATCTAAATTTGTGTACTGTAATATTATTCTTAAGTGACATAAAAACCATTTGCAAATTCAATAACTTAAGTCAAAGGAATGCAACTGGATAACTACCCTTAAAATTAAATCAAGCAATAGCGAAGCATTGCTGGGTTCACTAGTATATTTATATATTCTAACAATTAATTAACATAATTCAAGGCACGGAAAAAGAAATACGAATGGTAACTTACTTTAAAAGTCATCATCTGATGAAGAACTAGTAACGCTTGTTGACTGTTTACCACTCGCTACTGGAACATTCTTGCAGTCAGGACACTTTTTCAACTGTCGCAAAACACCATGTTTGTAAAAGAAATTTTGCAATATAAGTTATTTTTCGGTGAGGATTATAAACTGCGTCAACATTAGACTACAGTTATCGCACAAAAAATAATTGTAACTCCTGCAAGACGCCATGACAACTGATTACAATCGTCCGAATCTGACCTCCACTTTTAACAAAACTACCTGCCTTATCTTGTTTACTGTTCCGGCTCTTCAAACATGTTTATTTGTCGATTTAAGTCCATTAGTGATAAGGGTTATTGTTTACTATAAGGCCTACTTCCTTTGCTTGACACATACTGGGACTACACACTGTAAGTTAGAATTTCAGGCTATTTTTTTAAACATATTTTTACAGTGAATTTATTTTTCCGGGCCATTATTCGTGTTAATTCATCGTTAGAATACATAAATACGAAACATATCTCAATACGGAAAGATTTACTTCTGACGAAGTAATAGTAAACAATTGTAATTACCAAGGAGGATTTATGGACGAGTCACCACTAGTTATTTGTGACTATGAAATCTTGAAACATCTGAGATCCATGATTTCTTACCAACCAGGACACACTAAGTAACACTTCTATTCTTAAAATGTTTTAAGTACTTAAAAAATATACAAGAGTTTAATATCTTTGGTTTATATATTTTTAAAGAAGAGTTTTCATTAAATTATTCTTTGGTTATATCCTTAACACATACATAACCTAGAACATTTCCTTTAATTGAATAACAGATATTATTTTATCTCACAGTTAAACTTAATGTCAAAATAAAGATAAGAAAGAAATGTAATACAGAAATATATGTCACCCTCTAAATGATTACATTCAAAATTCCTACTGTGACAATTCAATGACAAAACTTTCAATAGTTTAATTTCGAGAAATTCTAAAGATGTATTGTTTTTCCTAAAGTCAGAAATTAGAGAACATTGTAATTGTTCTGTTTTTAGCCAGTTAGACTAATGAAGACGGGGGAGCAGCATACAGCACAAGAAAACCAAATGCAATTAGGTTTAAACCTAAGCAATGGACAAGCGACTTTAACCTATTACTGTAGCCACTCAGTACCCATGTTGTCTATATGACTAGTCACCATAAACTTCAGGATTACATTCTAGATTTAAATAATTTCTTTAAAATTATATGGAAAGGACATGGCATTAAAAAAATACTTGCGATGACCATACATAATTAATGATTTTGATATTCCCTACAACAAAATAATTTTTCGATTGAAAACATATTTAGTCTCAATTTTCTCTCTTTATTTAAACCGAGTGACTAAAGACCAATAATCGCCTAATGTTAAAACTAATTGAGGGAAAGCAGAATTAATTACAGATTACAGGATTAATACCTTCTCAAAAAATAGGAGATGTATTATTATGAAAAATAGGACATCACGGACCACCCACCCACCTCTCACATATACATAATGCTTTATATTAAGTACTTTTAGTTATTAAAATTAATATTAGACTTATTTATAGTTCTACCTATAATTAGTTGTTTGTTCACAAAAATACCCCTTAAAATTGTGTTTACACTACCTGGTGGATAACGGAAAGCCCTAAACATTATGATTGAGGTAGGTGTGACAAATGTTATATTTCACGAGTTCAAAAGTTACTAAAACATTTTAAATGGTAATTTCCCTGGATTTTTGTATTAAAAGTTGAGGGACTACCAAATTTTTCATATTAATATTTTTCAAAAATGGCAGTATTTTTCTATAACTTTAAAATTTGAAAAGAAAATACATCAAAACTTGCAGTACAGTTGACAAGGAACAAAACAAAAAAACATTCAACTCCCTACTCTAATGGGCTTATTAGTTATTGATTGAAGCTAAGAACTTTGAAATTATTGATGGAGTAGGGGAGGAAAGCATAAGGGTACGTTTCAGAAAATATAGATCTTATAAATATCTATCATCTGCAAAAAAGTTCAGCTTTCCCCCAAATAGTTGCGACAAAAAATCTTTATTAACTGGCTATAATTTAAAAGCAATTCTGGAACAGTCCAGGACATTAAGGAACATCATCCATAACCCTTCACATAGATCGTCATTGTAAATTACTGGATTCTTCATAACTGTGAACTGCTGCCAATAATATCTTATTTCCATCTTCAGTGATAATGTGAGTAATGTTACCAAAAACATTATTATTGTCAGATGTGAATATTACAGGCACATCAGTTTCTAAATCGTCTCGATGATTTAAAAGCTTGTGTTTTGTTAAATCTTTCTTGAAATTAAAAGAAAAACTGCAAACTTCACACGAATATTGCGGCTGCAAGCCATGCGTTTTTTGATGTTTTAACATGTCATTCTTCTGTGTGAAAGGCCTTCCACAGAGATCACAAACAAAAGGCTTTTCTCCAGTATGAGTTCGAATGTGAACATTCAATGTTCCTTTGCGGTGGAAACGTTTTTTACAAGTTGGGCATTGAAAATTACGTTGCTCAGAGTGCATTAACATATGTTGAGCTAAGTTATTTGGAGCTCTGAATGCTTTATTGCAGATGCTACACCTGAAAAATAATAATAAGAATAAATAAAAGTACAAGCTGTAAATACCTGTAAAATGTATACATAAAACTTAAATGTAGAAAAATCAAGATAAAACTTTATTCTTAAATTATCTAATATAAAAATGATGAAACCATCTTAAGTATATATTTTCTTTTCTAGAAGTTATATTGATAGACAGTTCTTGACCTCTGCCCACAGAAAAATTATCATGCTTTTAATAAACCGAAATCAGTATATAAAATTAAAACAGACAATCTACACTTTCTGATATCTTAAAATTAACCATTTTGTGATATATGTTTTTTGAACATTAAAATCAATTATTCCTATCATTTAATCAAATAGTAAAAAAGAAATATGTACAGAAATAATTTGAATATATTAATATGAAGATTTATAATATTCTTGAATCACAACAAATACTGTATGTAGTTCATCTAATTGCTGCTTGTTACAGTTAACTTTCAAACACATTTATGAACTCTTCTACTACAATGATTCACTACATGTTCCAGTTTGTATACACTCCTTTATATTCTGTATATAAACTATCAATAGACTAGCAGAGGCCAGGTCGTCAAAAGGGGATTACTTGACAAAAGGTCATGTATTTCTCTCTTGGTATGTTGTTTGTAAGATGCACTTAAAAACCCAAGTTTTCTGACTGAGAACAAACTTATACCGTAGATTTTTACAAATTTACCAAGCAGGGTTATTTTACTGTCATTCTGACAAATTTTGGTCTGGCAACGTGCCAATTAAGCCAACGTGCTCTGGATGACAAGTGCGTTCCAGGTTTATCTTAGGAATGGTTCACCATCTCAAAATGGATTAGTTTAATGACATAACCTAACAACATCCACATTTAAGACCTACTCAAATAAAAAACAAACAAGACATTGAAAAGCTCATTTTATGCTTAAATGCACATACACTGCTTACTTACATGACATGGACAATGTCAATTAGAACAGGCATTTGTGGATATGAAGATGTGAACGGAAAGTTACAAAAAATTTACTCATTCTTTTTCAAACAGCCTGAATTGCTAAACAAAATGACAAAGATCTTCAAGAATAATTCAAAGAGCTTACACCCTTTCTAAAAGCTTTTTTTACAAAGGGACCAGAAAGCGTTCAAAATCTATGTTGAAGTTATCATTTATTAATGATGGATGTTCAATTTTATTATTAGTTATTCGGACATTTGCCATCATTTGTGTGTTAAAAAATCAATAAACGTTTCAAAATATAAATCAACTCCAGTTATCAAGTGACTAACACCTAACGAAATATAAACCTAGAGATCTAGGTCTATGTAAAGAAAGCAAGTAAAGCTAAAATATACCACTAACCATCTACATGGTACATCTCAGAGCTGAAATTTGATATTTTACAGTGGTTCCCCATGCAGGGAATTATCCAAGTACCTTCTGCACATAATTAAACCACCTGCAGGAAACAATGACTCCTTTGTAAAAAAACTCTAAACATTTCGTGGATTTATGTAAAGCCATAATACTAAATGAGGAAGATAGATTTGTTAGTTTTGATGTGGAAAGTCTTTTTACCAATGTACCTGTACAAGAAATCCTTAACATAATTGAACATAGACATTTAAAAGACAACAAACTAAAAAAAAGAACTAACCTTCCCGTTATTGCCTTAATGGAACTCCTTAAACTTTTTCGGTATGCAATTTTTTTCAGGTTAATAATAAAATACATCTCCAGGATGACGATATCGCAATGGACAGTCCACTTAGTCATATTTTTGTCAACATTTTTATGGAAGAAATCAAGAAAAAAATTATTGATTCTTCTGAATTCAAACCCAAAATATGGTTCAGATATATGGACGATACATTTATCATATGGCCTCATGGTAGTAATAAATTAGAAAACTTTTTTACTTTAATTAACAATGCTTCTGATTTCATATCATTAACCATGGAAAATGAAGTAAATAATAAATTAGTTTTTCTAGGCGTGTTTGTTGAGATAGATAGGGATGTCCTGAAAACTTCAGTTTATAGAAAAAAGACACATACTGGTCGTTATTTAAATTATAATTCCAACCATCCTAATTCCATCAAGGAAGGAATTGTTCATTCCTTAATTGAGAGAGCGTATAATATCTGTTCTGATAAAAACAGATTAAACCGGGGACTAACTCGCATTAAGCAGGATCTAAATTCTAACAGATATCCTCAATCCATTATTACTAAATGTAAAAGAGTGAAAAATAATAAAAATAAAGAGTTCAAAGATGAAAATAACCTCTAGCGTACATGACTGTCCCATATGTGCTGGGATTATCGGAAAAAGTTAGGCATGTGGCCAGAAAATATAAAATTTGTACAGCTTTTAAAACACAGAACACTGTTAGGCAACATCTCGTCCAAACTAAATCTAAAAATGTGACACAGAACACTAAAAACTGTATTTACAGTATTAAATGTGAGTGAGATGGCAATATATTGTCTGAAAACACTTGGTTTGCCTTCAGGTGTGTGTTTGTGCTTTTCTGTGTTTGTATTATTGTGCGTTTTTTTTTTTACTTCTCAGTTTCAGCTCTGAGATGTACCATGTAGATGGTTAAGATTGGTGGTATATTTTAGCTTTACTTGTTTTCTTTACATAGGCCTAGATCTCTAAGTTTATGTTCCCTAAGTTGTTAGCCACTTGATAACGGGAGTTGATTTATATTCCCGAAACATTGTGTATTGATATTTTAACACACAAATGATGGGAAATGTCCAAATAATTATGTTGTATCTTGAATTTACTCCAGTACAGAGCGAAATCATGTTTGAGAGAAAAAATGTAAAGTTGAAAATGGGTAACGTCTAAAAAGTCATGGGGAATAAGGCTTCAGTGGTCACCTTCGAGGCTGTGAGTAAAGACTTACGTGGAGTTTGTACAGAGCCCTTTGGTTCAAGTGCTGTGTTAGTTTTTCATTCAAAACATCCTCTGTTTTAATTCGCTAAAAAAAATCATATCTGATAGCAAGGAAATTTGTTTAATTGAATGAATTTGTTGAAGAATGAAATGCCAGAATACATCGATGTATTACAGACATTAGAGGATTATGTTTTCTTGATTATAAATCTAAGATATCTAAATTCAATAGAATACTATTCTAGGTGAATAGTTGCTAACAGCATTAGCTTCGTTTATTGGTAAAATGTATTTCCTTGTGGCTCCTATTTACCCAAATCATTCAAATAAAATCTACAACAGGTTCTATTTCTCCATTCATGTGGTGGCGACTTAATACCATTTAAAGTCCATTCAGCGAGAGTTTGCAGTAAATCGCTGTGTTCTGTTGCCATTTTGAAGCTTTAAATTTAGACGTTGAATGCGTTTTTTTAGATAAAATTTTAAATTTATACACATGTGACTTAATAAAACATTTATTAAGAGCTTTTAATTGTCCCTGTCATCCGCCATAGGTGGCGATTTACTGCAAACACTCGCTGAACGTACTATAAACAAGATACCCTAATTTAGTTGAAATAATAAGTATATTCAAAGAGCCAGAAGTGTATCCTGATCAAATAGGAGAAGCGGATGAGAAATTTTGTGTACCTTGGTAGGGTCGAATTTTCTTGTTGGCACAAATTTGGTCATAAAATGCGCACACATAATGCCAGATTAAAACTTAGGCTTTCAAGTAAAAACTAGATGACCTATTTTCATATAAAAAAAAACTTGACCACTGGGCTATAAGGAGCAATCAATTATATTTTATTACCAAAGTCGTGGCAATAATATTTTATAATTTCCAAGAAAATGCAAAAAAGTGTTGTTTATTGTCATGCTGAATGAAGTGTTTAGTAACTAACACATATGGTTTTTCTCCAGTGTGAGTGCGTTCATGTGTAAGTAGTAACTCCCTCAACATGAAACCTTCTGCACAAAACTGACAACGCCAAGGACGTTCACTCGAATGTTGAGACTTAGTATGGTAGCTTAAAGAAGCTCTTGAAGCTAACTGTTTCCCACATAGTTTACACTTCAGTTTTTCATCTTCTATTTCTGCTTCTGAGTTATGTGTACGTAGATGGTAGTCGAATGAACTCTTCTTGAATAACACTTTTTCACAGATTTCACATGTGAAAATTTTTTCCTGTAAAAGATAATAAGTGATAATATAAGATAATTCTATCACAGCTTTCATCACACTGAGGTTTCATTTGGGTGGAAATATACTCTATTATGCACTACATATTTGTAAAATCTTAAGCAACAAATTTTCTCAAAATAAGTGGTCGAAGGAAGACAATTGAATGGTCTGCCAGTTTTAATCCTAATTCAAGATTTTTCTTAGAAAAAGATTTATCAGTCTAAATGCAATATTTAAACAAATTGACAAAGTTCAAGAAGTAAGCTCATTACATGAAGATGTAAACAATGTAATGAGATGATAATTAAGAGCAGCAGACAGTCCACAAACACAATGAAGTTGTAATTCTCCGTAAAGTCGTACAGAAGTCCTCTGTCATAGTCTCTATAAGTTCTTTTAAGAACCTTTTCTTTATACCTTACCTGAACTTTATAATAATGAAACAAATTATTATGAATATTTATATTATTTTGAATATTTTTGCTGTATTTAATATTCAGCAGTAAGCATCGCTCATACATGTGACCGCATTTTTTTTCTTTATTTAAAAAATATTCTAGTTGGAAAATAATGATGAAATTTAACGAGTTAATTACTAGTTTCAAGAACTATTTAATAATTTTTACACTTTTTGAACTAAATTATAATAGTTATAATTTAAAAGTTTATCAAGTTATAACGACTTTGTCATTGAAACGCGTTTGACCACTAAACATATTTTTGTGAGAATTTTGTTGTTTTTTTATTTTTAGAAATAATACCATATTTCCAGAATGGAGCCCCCTAGTTTAATATATTTTGAAATGTTTTACCTCTTTATGCTCTCCGTGAACTATTCTCTTTTTAATATCCTCTTGAGTGTGAATCTTTCTATGGGATAACATTAGGTTCAAAGTAGTAAACTCTTCTTTACAAATACGACATGTATATTTCCTGTCTTCACTATGCCTCTTAATATGTTGAGAGAGGTTTCCTCGTCTGTTAAACTTCAGGCCACATATTTCACATGCCACTTTCTGACTATCTGATATATGTGTTTTATGATGTTGTCGTAGCTGCACACGGCTGTGAAACCTTTTACAGCAATTTGAACAACTGTATGGGCGGTCGCCTGTATGCATGTTCATGTGTTCCGATAAAAAAAATCTGTAAATCAAAATGTATTAATTTTTATATAACACCAAGGAAACCAAACTAAATTTGTTGAAGTATAACAAACAACATAAAAAATAACTCACTTTGATCTGAACGATTTTGTGCAAAGGGTACAGGGATGCTTTTTCTTCAGTTCATCTGATAGGTGTGTTTTTTTATGAGCTCGAAGGTTCGCATCGTAGCGAAAATGCTTTCCACATAAATCACATAAAAATACGTCTTGCGTTTTACCATAATTCAAATGTGTTCTTTTATGAGTTTGATAGCTACCAGCCTTATCATAATGCTTCCCACATAGTCCACATGAAAATGTCGTTTGCTTTTTTTCTTTATCATTTTCAACAAAATCCTGAACATGAAAACTGCTTTTAGTCTTTAAATAATAATTATATTTTACTAACATTTACTTATTTTAAAATAAAAAATATACAATACATATCATATACACGTAATTCAAATTTGAGAATACCTTTGGGTCTCTAGAAATTGTACTTTGTAACGCATTGAATATATGTTAAATGAAGTTAAAAGTCATACATTGGCAGCACCATCTTAAAACATATTGGAAAGTTGCAAGATGGCATTTAATGTGGGGCTTCTAACGTCTTTTAACCATCTTGCAAAAATGGAATTATTCGAAATGTTACAAGAAACTTTAAAACAATTTTGTTTTTTTGTCACAGATGAGTTATAAAAGTACATTCAATTGTAACGATAGATTCTTTCAAATTTTATTCAATTCTTGCAACTATTTAATACATTTACAATGTATAGAATTAATATAACAGTCCGCAAATCTCCTACATGTGAACATAATTATGTATAAAATAAACAACTAACAAATTGAATTCTTAACATTTTCTCCAAACAAACGGTTAGAAAACTTATAGATTGTAATAAAAGTCAAATTGGTATTCTTTATATGACAGATAGACAGCCGGCAAAAACCAGTGATCCTATAAGGGTTGTTTTTCATTTTAAGGTAAGGAACAAATACTAAAAAATGTGTTTATTGATTAATTATAATGATTTTATTATTTATTAATAAATAATGTATTATTTTATTAAATTATACTATCAAAATATTTATTTAAACTATTATTATTTAAAAAATTAAACATTTGAATAGTTTGTTTGATTACAATTTTGTTACAGGTTATTTATCAGTTAAAAATATTTGATTAATATATACGATAGTGAGAATGGTTTGGACAGGTACTGAAATTTTTTTTAAAACTAAATATATAGTAGCCTAATTTTCTGAATAATATCTAAAAGGAACTAAGATAATTAAAATGTTCAAAATGTAAACAAAGATTAAATTTATTATAACCTCAAAATTTGTTTTCAAGATAATCACCATTTTAGAAATATGAAACTTTTGGATTTAATAAAACAAATTATTGTAAATATTTCTAAATATTAATAACAACTAGATTAACTAAACTCACCTTTTTGCAAGGTAATAAAAAACATTGTAAACGAAACTCTAAACGCTCATGAAATGTAATTAGTTATATTGTAGAATCAAAAGAATTAGGCTAACATATAAGTTTGTTAAACCAACCATTAATAATAGTAGATGTAATATGTAAGAACGAGATATAATAGTTTTAAATAAGAATTCGACAAAGGAATGAACTGAGACTGAGACAAGGAATGTTAGCACAGCCAATGACTTTGTGTTTTGTTCCAAGTGTAAGGAAATACATTAGTAAACAATATACCTGGTATTCATATAACTTTAACTAGAGGCTCTGCCCCTGGACGCTTCGCTCGCAGTTGGAAAATTCGCGAAAGAATCTCGTTAATCTTTGGCTCGTTTGTACATAGGTTTGTAAAATTATGAAATTATGTTTAAATATATTAATAGTGATTACAAGATTAATTATAACCTCAAATACATGCTTTAGAAACGTGAGAGGCTTTCATTACGATTTTAGTCCTAGTTCTACTATCTTCTGTCAACTAAAGCTTTTTGAAACCGGGCTGAAATATAGTAAAAATTATTACAGGATTAACATAACCTCAATACTATGTTTCAGAAATGAACCAGGCCTATATTACAAAATTGACTATTAGAATGTATCCATCTTTGCCAAATTTACCTTTTTTTTTGACAAAATAAATTGTTAAATCAGGCCCAATTTATTCTAATTCCAACGTGCTAAAACAAATTAGCTTGTTTTTTAACAGTAATTAAAAACTATCCAATGAACAGCTGATTTTGGATAATACTTAATCTCAGTTCTATTCCACTCTATTTCCAACGTCCTAAAACAGTATGAATTGGCTTGTTTATAAATCGCTGTTTTGATCGCTTTATTTACTATTTCGTTGTTATTTTGTAACCAACATGGCAACCCATCAGACCCTTCGTTAAAATTTTTCAACTTTTAGATTTTCTAAAAAAATTGCATTTTTACACGAAATACAACTATACGGGTGTACTTAAAAATCAAAACTACACCTAACTACAAAATTTCTTAGAATTCGTTATCGCCATTTTCGAGATCCGCGACAGATACAAAGATAGATACAAGAATTGCTCATTTAAAGTAATAGGATTTACAAATAAATGATCAATGAAACAATTTCCACGTCAAGTGGATTCTGAACGGTATATTAAAACAAATTAAAAATATAAAGTTGTTAATTAAATCCAGTGAAGCGGTTTACTTGATAGGACCAAAGATAAATAGAAGGCCATGAGTTAATTTGTAACCCAGCATTGTTTAAAAAATGTAAAGCTTTAAGCAGTCTTACAGTACCTACATCTCTTAGCAAGCAACCAGACAAATATTTTTAATTTGTGAAAGTAGAAGTGAAACTTTAATAATAAAAGCAAGCAATTATAGAAATAAACAAAGAAGAAATTATAAGTTGTAAAACGAAATATGAAAAAAATTGTTTTTATAAAATACGATTGAATCAAGTTTACAATTTCAAGGTAATAATTTAGCCACAATTTAATTATCAATTGAAGAACGAACTTAATATAAATTCCAACTTGTATAAACGTTTGTGATAACTATAAACCCAAAATAACATTTTGATTCAGCATTATAAAACTTAAATAATACATATTTTGAACTTTAGGATAAATTTAATAGATAAGATTCTGTTGTTACATAATAATAATTTTTTAAAATTGCTTAGGTTCTAGCCAGACCCAGACTCCCCGAGAAAAAAAAAATTAAATTGAATAATAACTGTGCTAAAATTAAAATTTGTATTATAAAATAATATTGACTGTGTCATTAATGTAAAGTAAATCTATTCAATAAAATATATGTATTCATTGTAAACCACAAAATGTGTTATTAATTTATTAACATTCATTGGATATTAAACAATAAATTACAAGAACTCATCATCATCATTATTATTGTAGTTGCATTACCTACAATAATACCAGTTTATTAACATTTATTGGCTAAATAAATTAATGGTTTTTGTAGCATCTGCTCTTAGGACAAAAGACAAGTCTTGTTATAAATGTATGTAAATATAAAAGGAGATCAAGTTTTAAAAATTGAATAATACAATATTACTGTACTATATGAATATTATAAAACAAATATTTCTTTAGTATTTAATTCCAAGATTCTCACCATAATATTACCTGTTATTGTAAAATACATAAAGTAGTACAAAATAAGAATTAACTTTATTTATATCTATAAAAGAAACTCACTTCTACTTTTATTAAGTCTTCCTCTACAAAATCTTCTTCTTTATCGTCTTTGATAGAATCATTTTTCAACACTACCACCTTTATGTCTTGCAGTGAACTATTGCTAGTAGTTGATAGCTCCAGAGTATTATGTTGAATATCTTTTAAAGTAGAGCTGAAAAGTATAAAATCTAACAATAATTATAAAATAAGCATCTTAGTAAGTTACAAGATAATAATTATCGCAGTTACAATAGAATCCCAATAATCCAGGTTTCATTAGAATAGGGAATAGTCAGAAATAATAATAAAAAGTGCTTTATTAAACACTAAACATAGATGTGCTTTATAAACATAGATGTCTTTAATTTATTGTAAATGAGTATATTATATTAATTGTATTTCTTAGCAAGAAATTAAATAAAATAACCCAATTTTTGTAGATCTATTCATTTTTGAGAAACCCCATTTTCATTAAAAAGGTTTTGAAATAAAAATGTTATTTATGCACAAAAATCAGAAAACCGAAACATGCTAAAATGGCCTATCGTTTTCTAAGATATAATTCCTACTTTTGTCTTTAAAATTATATTAAATTAAATTTAGAACTAAATTATAATGTTAAATGTATAAAGATTTGAAATGAGTGCACATTTCTTCACAATACTACATAGTGTAATTTCAACATAAATAATAAAATATTTTTTCTTAAGATTTTATTAACTCAATATTTATTTATTAGGTCTACAGACAAATATCAATAATTAGACTAAAAAAAGTATACCGTTTGAAAATTTTCATAATTTCAAAATGAAAATAACCCATTACATGCCCCAACACAGATTCGTGGAAACTTCGGTAAAACATCGTCAAACTTAAGTTTTAACAAGATTTAGGCCTAACGATCTGATTGGTTAAAATATTCCGCGGAGTCATCTCAACTTTCAAAATGAGTAGGTGCCGTCTACGTCACAGCACAAAGCTTGTATTGCACAACTCTGCACCATGATTTTAGCGCCAAACACACTTCGCGCCAATATAGCTTCATATGAGTCATATTTCTTTGTTTCGAATATCATACTCTACACAAAAAGCTTATTTTAATTAAATTTTCCGGGGTGTGTTTCGTTATTGCTAAAGTACTCGCTACATGGATATATGCTGTAGGTAAATGAAGTCTAAGACATTGTAACGGACAACTAAAACTGTTTACTCAATCGTGTTAGAAGTGTTTACACAACAGCAAAATATTATCAACATACATAAAACATAATAGCAAAATTTGATATAGCTAACAAAGAAATATTGATTAGAGAGACACAATCTTAATTGAAAAATATCTAACAAAAATGATTAAAATGACAGACTGAAATTTAAAAAAGAAAGTTAATTCTTCTGAGTTATGCAAATAAAAAAATACCAAAAATGTTCAAATTATTATTATTATTATTATACTTGCGTATTGTTCGATGGGCCCATATCACTGTTTTTCCTTTACACACTAATTTAGCACAATCCATTTCAACCACATGTTCACAAATACATATCACACCAATCCTGTTAAATCACTCGTACAAATTTGATGACGAAGCGTACACACCTTGTACAAATCACATACTTGCCCTTAGGCCATGAAACTCAATTCCAACTGACAAAAAACTCATTTTTATGAAATAAATTGTGGACCTCCACATTTAAACTGTATCAACTATATCTTCTCCCTTCACTTACTGCAAACACCTGAGATGTATGTGATTTGCTAGATAGTTCTTTTATAGTTTTAAATACTTGCTAACTGTTTATTGTGTATAATAATATATAACTTCTTAAAAGCCCACGTTTTGGAAGCCAAAATTATTATCTAACCAAAAATATCTTTATTTGTTAACATCTAAAGCATCAACAAAGAAATAATTACTCAAACACACAAGTTTAAGGTCAACATTATCATGAACATATTTATTGCAATTTTGAAGCATCAATATTACATATTATATTGATTTTCTAATTCGATTTGCATTGATAAAGTCTTTATGTACCCTTGGCTTAGCTCATTTGTAATGCTAGTACTTTAAAACTTTCGAAAATTAGCACTGTATTATTAGACAACTTCACTGGGCAATGGCTTCTCTACGACTACTTTTAAAAACGACGCCACTTTTGGCTTGATGACGCTCTTGAAGCTACGGGGTTTACTTCCTTCCGTGTAAAATTTTGTATGTACTTTAGATGGTCTTAATTAGTCGACAGAGTACGAATATCTGGTGGTATCATCGGAGTAGGCCTGTTGTTGGATTGCAGGCGTTTGTCGCCTTGCTCAGTGTAACAAATATAATGCGTGTTTTATCGTATCGGTATCCACTTGTTTTGGAAGTTTTTATAATTACTCTTGCATAATAAATTCATTTTGATTCTACTGTTTTAGTTTCTAGATACAATATTACTTATCGTAATGATTTTACCGCGACAAAATAAACTGACTTCTGATTAGTTAGTTTACATTCACACAGCTGATCTTTACTAATTTTAATATTTATAACCCAATATACATCAGGGTCATGGGATACTTAAATAACAATAGAAATTACACTTTATATAATTATTCAGGGCTTACAATTTAATTTACATACGTTAAACGTTTATTCTAATGTATTTTGGTTATGTGATCAGCGGTTCAAGCATATCTACAAATGGAATTTTGAATTGTTTCTATTGATGCCATGTTATTAATAACATGTGACTATTCTTGGATTTACTTGTAATTGATAAATAAATATGTGAATGTGTTGTGGTGTTTTTTGTTTTGAAATAATATTTCATTATGTATTGTTTTGGTTGGAGGTTACATTCGGTTAGGTTACAAATGTATTTAGAGTTGGTTGGTTCTGAATCACTTATGTACTTTATAAATATATATTGGTTGTATTGAATTTAACATCTAAGTACAGTATTGTCATTACGTCTGCTTGATTTTTTTTGAAATTTCTATAGCTATTTGCATTTTTCTATTACATCGTAGGCTAGGCTATTTAAGAATGTTGGTTCCAAAAGATTAGGTTATTGGTAGGCTACTTTTACATTATTTCTGATACGTTTGTGGTTTGGTATTATTATATGTGTGACTTTAATTTATTTTCATACTTTATTTTAATAGACTATGCACTGTTCTTTTTACCAATGTTCCAACCTCA
Source organism: Philaenus spumarius (assembly GCA_018207615.1). NCBI lineage: Eukaryota > Metazoa > Arthropoda > Insecta > Hemiptera > Aphrophoridae > Philaenus > Philaenus spumarius. Next base: position 422,201 of record JAGFPH010000057.1, on the reverse strand, counting down.
CACAAGTATTTGACACTTTATTTATATATGATATATTTTATAGAAATTTAAGATTAAGTCTGCTTTTGATATTACTTATTAAGGTCTGCTTTTTTATACATTTAATGTAATTATTTTAATTTATTTTCTTTGCGTCTTTATTAATATAATTTTTTATATAATACAATTTTCTTAATACTGCTTCCTAGATTTTGCGTCTCTCATCTTACTAGACCCTTCATTCTTTTTCTCTTTCTTATGTGAATTTACATATCTTATCATGTTTTTCTCTCACATGGATTGTAGATGTCTATAATATCTTATACTCTTTGTATACTTTTAAATATATGTTTAATTAGATATCTATATGTATTACAGCACACTAGAAATGAGTTACAAATTTCAATTTGTAAAATTTTAATGTTTATCTCGGGGTCAGGCACTCGGCTTGGATGAACAAACTGGTTGTTTATATACGCATTCATGAATTTAATATTTGCTTTTAATAGTCCAAAATGAATGTCTAAATATTTTTTTGAAATTAAGCTTAATTTTAGTTTCTGAGAATTTTACATAGGTTCACTTTGTTTAATAATGTTATTAAAAGATTATACCAGTTTCTGTTGTCGAAAATCACTGAATTTACCACTGTACTGTTAATTAAAAACACTTTTTAAAAAGAGCCTCACTTTTGCAAACGTATCTGGATGTCTTCTTCCTCAGACTAACTCCGCGTCCCTCTTGTTCAAAACCTTGCCGCTTTCTCCTAGTACGGGTTTTACCTCCTCCATCATCGAAAAACTCGTATTTTGATTGGTTACCGGCGACCACGTGACCGTCTTAAAGTTATAGCTGTTCCAATTTGCGGACGAACTTAGCGTATTTATACACTGATGAATAAGATAGTTCTCACTACTATTTGCAATATTTGTACACTTGCACATTTATTATCGATAATTATTTGTTAGAATAATTATTGTTGCATTACGTAATAGTTTTGTTATAATGAAATATTATTTTTTAAATAAATTTACTATTACCGTGGAATAATAATGTAACTCTCTTTGGACTTTGTCAGCTGTTAGGCAATTGTTGTTCTCTATGCTAATTTACATTTACAATTAGTTTTTCTACCTTCATAATAACATAATGAATCATACGATCTAAAACTTCTTTATAGTTTAATTTCAATAAACATGTTTTGGTTATCGTTCTAGATATACGTTTACATTTAATTTTTGTTGTAACTTAAGTCATTGGATGTTACAGACATCTGTTTTGTCGACTATACTTATCAACATAGCGTTTGCGATGTTCTAGCCTAATTCGATTAGTTGCTAATTTACAAAGGATGGTTCTGCTGACATTTGAATATGAAATAAAGATTACTTAACTGAATAAATGGATTTTTGTATATGCTTAATGTTTTAGTGATTATGGTGAAGTTATATAATAATTTTGTTAATTGGCGTCATCGGGTGTTGTGTATTATTTTCTAGGCTAAATTTGAATATTTAACATTTGTCATAGTGGTTTAATTTAGTAATCTGATACATTTTGCATTGATTCTGATACGTTAATGGTTTCTTGTTTATATGGCTTTATTAATTTCAATAGTTTGGAAAGATTATCTAGTTTTTACACTTAGGCTTTTCTAGGCTATATGAATAGCAATCTCAAAGAGGTCAGGTTTTTGTTAACAATGTTTCAAATGAGCTAGGCCAATGATTTTTAGGTCTTTGAAATATAAATATAAATAAATATATAGGCTATTGAAATATGATGTGATTGGAACATTATATGTCACAACATTTATTTATTTGATTAATTTATTTTGGTACTGAACACAAGTTTAATTTTAATCAAGCAGTTTGCAAATTCATTCATACTATTATTTAGAATGTTTACACAATAACACTGAAGTTAGTGCAAAAATACTCACCTTTGATATTTAATAGTTTGGATAGAATCTTCATTTAACATTTTTGTATAACCATGATCGATTGTATGGACTGTCTGAAAATAAAATAAATATAGGTAACTACCACCTATTATAATAATTCTCATACTTATCACTTATTCACCCATTTCACCTTTAAAGTGTCCATGTTAATGTTTTTCAATGCCAAGCCATTTCGGTGTGTGTGCAAGCATATTTTCAAAAATTTGCCAAATATAGTAATTATAAATCAATTCAAAAGTGTTCCATAGCTTTTTTGTAGAGAAAAGTTCAAAGAATTCATATTTGGCAGTAACAAAATTATTGATGTAAAATTTACAAAGTTATTAGCTCAAGAAACAAAAATGTTCAGTAACAAAAGGAAAAAGTTCAACTTTAGGCCTACATAAAAAGTAGTAAACATTTTTTGTAATTTTTTCATAAATGAAAAGTTTCGCAATTTAGTTCTAAATAGAACTGTATAAAAATATTTATCAATTTCAAATTTCTTATTTTGAAAACACCAGTTTTTATGTTCCTACTACAAGACTGCTAACAAAACTAGGCCTATTTTGAATAGTAATTTAGGAATACATCCTTTGTCCAAAAATGAAATATTATTATAAAAAAGTGAAGCGAATAAATCAAAGTATTGAAGTGTATACTTGTAAATTATTAGTTCATAAAAGTATTTGACTTAGCTTTACTTGAATTACAAAATGATATGAAACAAATGAAACCTCACGGCGAGAAAGGACATACAAAAAAAACAACAGTTGAAGAGCGTGGGAAACAGTTGGGCTTTACTATCTCGTGCTATTTTTGAATTCTATGCAAGTCTGTACTTTCCACTGCTGTTTGAATAACATCTAACCAGTCAAATCTAGGTTACTTTATACAAAACGAAAGATCGAAGTTTTC
>JAGFPH010000057.1:404590-419352 GCA_018207615.1 Philaenus spumarius | reverse complement strand
ATTGTAGGCGTTATCTCGATTGCAAAATGTGCTGTTGGTTTAAAACTGCCTAATTGCAAGGGTTTACAGAAACCTTTGTATTTTGAAAAGTATAAAAGTGACGTCTGATTGGAAGGCAGTTTTAGAAAGATAAAATCTTGACAAATCCAATGATATCTTTATATTATTGATCAAAATATTTCTGTTGAGCGCTATTGAGCTTTTGAGACGTGGGAAAGTTGGGTATAAATTGCATTGTGATTCACGCTTGGCAACAGGGTTATAGAAAACGACAATGTTAAAACGATGATTACATATGTAAATATACGTTTTAGAAAAAATGTGTAAATACAAAAACTTCAAGTAAAGTTTAAATTATTTCCTTTCCAGCGGTTTTTGATTTATTACGATTGGATAATTTTTAGTGGGTGAAATATTCAATACAAGTAGAATTGTCAAAGTTGACCTATTTCAAGTGCCACGCTCCCACGACTGCTGAACTTGAGTATTCTGACACTACAAGGGTTAAAATAAAACTATAATATTAACACTATTGAGTTTATTTAGATTTTTTTTTAGATTTATCATTGCCTGGATAACGAAGAGCATTCGCACGATCACACACAGGTATAAAATTAAACTTTTAATTTACACACACTACAGACACTGCACGATAAAATAACAACAATGTTTACACAATAACAACTTGTCACAGGGCTGTAGAGTTTATTTAAATAAAAGCTCATTTATAATTTGCTAACCAAATCTTAAACTAAGAATTTGCCCTCCTTCCCTTACAGGTTCATACATTTAACTTACTGTATTTAATACAAGTAGGCCTACTGCAAAAGTTAGTAAGTCTCACTAAATTATAATAAAGCAACAATTCATTTATTACAACAAATATGCAAAATTTACATTACTTTAATAAGCGTTAAATAGAAAATATTTATAACAATTAAGCAAACGCTGTAAGTTGTTATTATTTTTAACATCAAATTAATACATAATGTATACTGCATAGGAAACTAAATCATAAAAGTCCAAAATTCTATCTCCCTCGCCCTTAATAATGTATAGATTTTTTTTATTATTTCCTGGCTTTACAACATTGTTGAGTATAGAGAAAATATGTTTTTAATTAGTTCTTTCATCACTGGATTAGTCATTTTCTAATTAGTAGTGTAAACAACATTTTTTGAATGAACCCTTAATGCCAGAAATTAGGCTTGAACCTGTGTAGCTGTGTTTAAACGGTAGCTAACTAGGAAATGTGCTAAATTTTAGTACTACCTATGAATTTAGAGCTTCTATGATAGATTCATTTAAATAAACTGCTTTTGAAATAAATATTAAACTCATATTTTTATCAGTGTAAACAAATATTTACATATAGTTGCCCGCTAATATTTGTATTTCTATTAAAAAAACTCACTTCTGGTTTTACTAACGTTTCTTCTACAAAATCTTGTTGAGCTTTTTCTTTATTTTCTGTAATAAGATCACTTTCTATCAACACCATCTTATACTCTGGTAGTGTACTGCTGCTGGGAGTTGATAACGTCAGTGTATCCACATTGGTGTCTTTTACACAAGTTCTAAAAAGAAATTAAAAAGTATAGAATGAAAATAATTATCATAGTTACATTTTTTAAAGCTTTAATGCTAACATCTTAGTTAATTAAAAAAATGTAATCCTTCAAAACCCTGATTTTACTTATCTGGAAAAGTTTAATTCCATCTGAATGCTTGACAAATTTATAGGAATCACTATGGTGATCTTTATATATATAATTCTTCTGTACATGTGTTTGTCACTGAACTCCTCCTAAATGTGTGTTTGAGTGGGTCCCCTGGATGGTTTAGTTTCACAATTGAAAGGGGTTGAAATGGGGTTACTACCGCTATATACAATAAATATACTTCCTACAAGCTATAAATCTAAAATTATGTAATATTATTTAAGTGATACACAAAACTATTTGCAATTTGATTACTTAAGTCAAAGGGATAAAACGGAATACTTACCCTTAAAATTAAATAATAATCCACTTACTTTTTCTATATTCTCAAAAACTACTCAACTAATTTTACCAAAATTTCACAATTTACACATATTAGTACCCAGATTTTGTTTAGAGAATATCGTTAAAGAGATTTAAATGGTGTAGCTACAATAAAAAATAAAAAATACAATAAAGATAAATTGCACTAAATTCCTACAAACTATAAATCTAAAATTATTTAATATTATTCTTAATTGATATAAAAAAAATTAGCAATTTGATTACATATGTCAAAGGGATGAAATGGGATAACCACTCTTAAAATTAAATCGAGCAATAGCGAAGGATTGCCAGGTTCATTAGTAATAATAATAATCTTTATTATTGAGGCAAAGTTAGGACCATTAACCTAGAATTTCAAAATACATAAAAATTCACACTACAAACAAAAATTAATAAAGAAAGAAAACTATAAAATAATAATTACTTGTAAAATATAATGTACAAAAATTGAAAACTAAAAATTTATCTCCGAAGTAAAATTAAAAGTAAATTATACTACACAGATAAGATAGTCCTATACCTGTTTTAAACCTTTAGTACAAGACATGCTACCGGACTATGAATATCGGTAAAAATGTTTTAAATGTTGTTTGTTGTGTTGTGTGTATGTATGAATGTATGTTATACCAACGAAGTTCATGCGAACGGATTAAGATTTTCATTGAACTGTTAATGACCCCAATGTAGAGGAGGTTGAAACTAAGTAATCCATCTTCAAAATAAGGGAACTGATAAAAAGACTGTTAAGGTACGTAACATACTTTTTTATTATTGAATATCTGATTGACCTTCAACTGAGCCCTCAGTTGACCAGTGTTGGGCGTTCTGAGAGGTTAAAAATGTCCGCTACCACCTGAGATACCTGAAGATGCAAATTTCACCTCTAACAGGGAATCACAATAGCATGAATAAAATGTATAAACCTACTTGTGCAAGTAATTTTTAGAGCCTTTCATGTCATTGACATGTGCATTCAATAATATTAATTTAGATAAAGCAAAATAAAACTTACGCATGATGTTGCATGGATTGAAAGTCATTTTCATTTAATATTTCTGCAGAATTCTTTTTTCTTGTGTTAATAGCCTGTAAAAAAATAAACACTTTAAAAAAAGAAAGATAGTTATTATATTTTGCTGTAGTTACGATCATTTGATTAATAATTATTAAGGCAAATAAAATAATGTATGTGAGAGCTTAATTTATTTAAACTACTTTTGCATGATAAAAATAAAAATAAAGTTAGTAAACAAAATTAGACTACAGATTTGTTTGTTTCAAAACTTAAGTAATTTTATTTTAAACAAATAATTACTGTACACTATTAGATATTTGTGTTGTTGATTGTGTAACTTTAAGTCATTCTTTGAAGTATCTCCAGAATAAACTACAGCAAATGCAATATGATTTTTTTCAATTTACAATATGTAGGCCTATTTCAATAAAGACATATATAAGCATAAAAAACTTACACAGAACCTTTATTTAAGTACTGCATTAATCAATTTTATTAATCAAAATTCAAGCCATTGGACGGTGAAACTAGTTTAACCATTTAGAACATATGTGATTCCACAAATAAATCAAATAAATAATAATTAATTGAAAATAAAGTAAAAATATATAAATTTCAAATAATAATAATATTCATGAAACATTTATTCACCTAAAACAAAGTCAACTTAAAATTATACATGTCAAAAACATGTACAATATATAGTAGAGCCTAGGATACCTCGGATAACACAAACTCTGTCAAAAACCAAGAGGAAAACTTATGGTAAACTGGTGAAATCAATAAAAAACTTGGTCGAAGTTGTGAAAATAAATCTATTGTTTTTATCAAATGAAAAACTAACATCCAAATAAAAATACAAATACAAAATGATAAAAAGACATACACAGGCTACAGTACATGTTTCAGTTAAAAACATTATTTCTTGAAGAAGTCCACAAGTATTTTCTGTTTAACGGAACTCGCTCGATTGTGTTTACTATTTTTCCACTACTGGTTTTAACTGGTTTACTTTGCATATTGCCATAACACAGCTAGTTTGAGTTTTATTAAACAACGTGACAGTTAGTGAAAAAGCATTAACAAAATTGTAATCAATATTGATGATTAGCAAAGTATTGGAATAAATTAATGTATTGTACAGTATTTAATAATGAATTAAAACTGTGCGTTTTATTTACCGGAACCATTTTTGACGAAATGGTATGTGACTAATATAAGTACAGTGCAGTAGATTTGCCGCAATATACAGATTTCACTTTGCGCAGTTACTTTTACACATGCATCTACCGCAAACCTTTTATTTTTGACTACCTCTGTTAGTCGGAGCTCAGATAACTGCGGCTACAATGTATATAATACAATAGAATGTTCCATAGGGTTGAATGTAGTTAGTTAGTAATAGGACAGACAAAGAGACATTCTTAGGCACCCAACATGAAATTGTATTTCGCAATTTTGTTGTAGTAAAAGTTTTCTAAAAAAAAGGAAGGGTGAATTTCTATTTGTCTTTAAAAATAAAAGGACTATCTTTGTGTAAAGTGTACTTATTTGTCATAAACAAAAATAAAGAATATATGTGTTAAAAAATTGGAAAGCTGGACAATGTGGAAGTGTTGAAGTAACTTGGACTAGTTGGTGTAGGTTTTTTAATAAGTTAAAGCAGGTAATTAAACAAAATTTGATTTAATTGTTTAATTTATGTAACTGTTGATGTGGATTTCTAAGTTTATTGTATGAAAGGTAATCAAAATAATTACTTTTGTAGACCCTAGCTAGGTCTAAAAATGGGTTATAAATATGATTTCACTAGTAAGCCCCTTTGAAAATCACAGGCAGATTAATTAGATACACATGGGAACGAATCATTCAGCACGAATTCAGCACAAAATTAACCTATAGCTGCGAGCTGTTTGTCAACTGTTCCTTGTTTTTTTGGCATGCTCACTGTTGTTCGCTGCACAGTTGCAGTTTATTTTGTAAGTCATAGTATTTCTTTAGGTGTCTTTAAACAGCATTTATCCCTTATACTTATCTAATTTCAGAAATTAACTTCCAGTTTTTAAAACTTTCTATGTCAACGTCTGTTTTCTAATGAAAGTAAATTAAGCTTAAGGGCAGTCTCTGAAGATGAATGGTGTGAATATGAGTCACGACTGTTTCTCCCACAGTAAGTTGTAAACGGATTGTCAACGAGTCAATCACAGAAACAAAAACCAAAAATGTGGTATAGGAGAAAGTTCTGTAGAGATTAATTTTATAAACAAAATTCTCTATATAGTAAACAAAATATAACATAATTCGAAACATTTCAATTTGCTTTACCATTTAGTGATATTTCAATAAATGTTTAAAAGCTGAAAATTTTTTATTTAACAAAATTATATGTGTTACCTACGTAATCTGTTGTGAAGTATTAAACAATAAATACAAGTACAAATAACATAAATTACATATAATTTTAAGTTTGTTAATGCAAATGTTAGAAGAGTTTCTTTTTTTCAGATATTGTAACATTAGAAACCAAATTGGTATATATATTTTAATTTCACAGTAAACCAAATCATAACTTTTAGTAAATAATGATTGATATGAAACAAGTTTAGCACTGAATATTTTAAATGAAATTCTTAATAACAAGAACCCATGATAATTCAAAGCTACACATTTTTGTCAATTTAATGAATTCTTAGTGTATGTTTACTTCATTCACCTTTGGTGGAGGTCAACAAGTACACACATAATATTTAAAAATAACTTGCATATCAAAGTAACTTTACTACAATAACCACATAAACAAGTAACACATCTATATCTTCATGACTAACAGGAATTTCTAACCAAACTAAATATGATAAAACCTTTTCTTATTATTTATTTTATTTTGATTAACTTTTCTAAGAAACAATATTATGTCATACAAATGCTGTATTACCTGAAACATATGCCGAAGTCTGGTGTCTGCTTCTTGGGACACTTGAAGTAACTGATGGCAGATGTTAAGTTGACAAATGCATGAGAAACAAAGTTGCTGTGGCAAACCATCGTCTTCTAGGACCTGCATTCACATCACAGGAAAGTGGTTTTTACTTAATCTTTTACAAAAAAAGACAATTAGATTGATACATATATTTTTATTAAAATACTAGTTAGTATTTTTTTTTAAATTGTAGTTTAAGACTAGCTGGCCCGACCCGGCTTTGCACGGATAGACAAATCAAAGTTAAATTTATATTAACAACAACAAAAAATATATCAATAAATATATTACACTATGTATTTCTTATGGGGATTTTTAGTAACTTTGAACCCCCTCCTCAAACCTCCCCTAAAATTTAGATTTTTTTTCAAACTCTTTCTTAGCGAGCACTTAGGGCCTTAGAGGAAGCTACATAATAAATTTAATTCCAATCCGCTCGGTGTTTTTTTTTAGTAACCTTGACCCCCAAACCCCTCTAAAATTTCGAATTTTTTAAAACCCTTTCTTAGCGAGTACCTAGGGCCCTAGAGGAAGCTACATACCAAATTTCATTCCAATCCGTTCGATGGTTTTTTGTAGTAACTTTGACCCCCCAAACCTCTCCTAAAATTTCGAATTTTTGAAAACCCTTTCTTAGCGAGCACCTATGGCCCTAGGGGAAGCTACATTTCATTCCATTCCGTTCGATGGTTTTAGAGAAATCGTGATTTTGTAACTTTGACCCCCCAAACCCTCCTAAAATTTATAATTTTTTTAAACCCTTTCTTAGCGAGCATCTATGGCCCTAGAGGAAGCTACAAACCAAATTTCATTTCAATCCGATCAGTAGGTTTTGAGAAATCGTGATTTAGTAACTTTGACCCTCCAAACCCCCCCTAAAATTTCGAATTTTTGGAAACCCTTTCTTAGTGCACGTTTACAGCCTATAAAGAGTAAGTATTAGTGCCAAATTTCATGTTTGTAGGCCTCGTGGTTTTGGAGAAACTGTAATGAGTCAATGAGTCAATAGTATTTGGCTTTTATAAGTATAGATGAAGAAAAAAATATTTGTATGGAAAATAAACCCAAATTAAAATATTTTGTTCTCTTTTTCATTATACAATTTAGTTGTGGTGATCAATGTACTAAATAAATATACATTATTTCCAATGCAAACTATTTATAAAAATAACATTTTTTAAATACTATCAGTCCTTCCTATACCTATTGGTGTTTCCTAATATATTTCTTTGGAAAGGCAGGGGTGAATGATTAATTTAGAAATCTTATATATTGGACAAATTTATAAGTACAACCAAGAAGAAATAAGCAAAATAAGAGGTTACCTTTGTCTGCTTATGTTATTGTTATTATTTAATTAAGTTTTAATATGGAATAAATAAGAATAATTAGCATATTTAATATTATTAAATATTACTTGAATCTGAAGGTGAGTTGTAATCTTTTTATGGATATCAATTTCACCGCCTCTACTTCCAAAAATTGAAACCAAGTCTTTTGCCTCTGTTTCATTTCCACAAACTCTGCAAAAACGATCCATTGTAGAAACTAGAAAAAAAAACAGTATTGTTAGTTGAAAATAATACTAAATTTGTCTACAGAAAACCCAGTGTAAGTACGGTACTAAATTAAGATGAAAGTTGTAGACAATTAAATTTCAAGTTAAGTAGACACCTAAATTTTCAAATTATCTAATTTTGAGTTCTAAATTTTTCAAAAATTCTAAATTGTATTTTGCGGAAGTTTTACTTGGTTGCACAATCCACATAAATATGAGCTGTTTAACTAAATGTAATTTATATTACAGATTGTGAATATCATTTTACATTGTTTAAAGAAATAATTTGTTATTTGAAAATATAAACATATAGCTGAAAAAATATTTTACTGAAATTACTGTGTGAAGTAGGCCTATTGTTAATGCTATTGTCAACCTTTTGAAGTAGAAGGTCCCTCTCCTAATACACTCTCGAGCGGTGGTACACTGTCAAGTTCCTCGTCATCCACTTCTTCCTCGTTCATGTCTTCATCTATAATTGTTGCAAACACCACATTTTCCGAAGAGTGTTTGCTTTTACAGTGAAGCTGCTCCGCAGTTTTAGTACTCTTCATTCCTGCCTCATTAGGGTAACCATCGAAAACTTTGGTTGTTTTTTTAGAGTTATAGTATTGAACAACAATTTTAGGATAACAAATTGAATAAAGTTTACATACTTCGTTAATTAATTTTTTTTTTTAAATCAGATTTGGTCAATAATCTGAACTTATCCCTACTAAAGTACACATTCATTCAATTAAAACGTAGTTGTTGAAAAGTCTGTTTACAGTCTTAGCGTTGACAATCGAAATATAATGATAACTAAGTTAAGTAATAAATTGTTCGTAAGTTTATAATTTTCTGATAAAAATAATCGAAGATTTCCAAATACATAGGCCAATACTCACAAAAGATGGGAAAATAGCTCACTAGCCAAGCAGAACATGATCCATTCAGTCATTAATATAATACAGTTTAAGGTATAAGTAAAATATTATACATCAAAGTTTTGTTCTTGGGCATTTTTAAAGTACGATGTAAACCGAATATATAACTTTGACATTTATTAATTAAATTTATAGATAAATTTCCACTGTAGAACATCAATATACGAAAAAGGGTATGTCACAAATAAAACACTTCATGTAGATGCAGAACACGTCACTTTCACTCTGAAAGTATACCACTAAGACACATTGTAAAAACGACATTCACTATTAAAAAACTTTTCAAAGTATTTAACAAATTACAAACTCTCAACACTTATGAAGCTGAAATAGCACCGAAGACTGGAATCAAAGATTTTACTAGAAATTATTTGGTAGTTGGTAGGTAAAACAAGAGGGAGGAAGTGACCCTTTGTTTAAACGGGATGCCACATATTCTGTCCTGCAGAGAAGGAGAGTGTGGAAGGTAATAAATTGGACCCTACGTGGTTCAAAAAAGCACCATTTTCTCTTAAAATGCCCATATTAATTAATTGTTTTAACGTGTTACAAACACTATCCTTGTAATTCCTTTTATATTTGTTAACATGTACGTATATAAGTGTATACCTACTTAATTTTATATTTACATACACTCTGCCAAGGATCTTTGTCACAAGTAAAACATGAGCTGTTTCATATCATCAGATGTTTTCGTTGGCACTATGAATTATGAGCAAGAAAATTTTGTTAGACAGAAGTTACATAAAATAAAACTAGGTGATACAGGTGGATTGACTTACCAATTAATTTTAGTTCCTAATCTACCTTAAATGTTAACTAATAATATAGATGTCGCAGATAGCTTATCAAATGACACTGTAGGCACATTGCTTCATATAGAGTCGGATGCAAATGATGCCATTACAACATTATAGTTGAAATTTCCAAATTCAATTGAACAAAAATGATCGGCAAAATGGAGAGGTACCATTGCGCACTTGAAACTCTACAAAAATGCTGTTCCAAAACAAAAAACATCGTTCATACCACTTAATAACAATAAAACTATTCTAGCCAAAAGAAAACATTTTCCACTTATTTCAGCTTTGGCAATGACGATTCACAAGTCACAAGGAGGAACTTTTGATCATATTCTTTGTGAATACCATCGCAGTCACGCCAGAGAATTAGTATACGTAGCTTTATCAAGAGTAACTAGTATTGGAGGTTTGTTCCTGGTTACGAAAGAAAATGAAATTCAGCTGGAAATTTTGGCATGGCAAATCAGGAGCACCTGTTGATGCTTCAAAAGAAGATAAAAATCAAAAGAGGTCAAAAATTCATCAAGCAGATTTTATTTATCGATGGAATTGAAAAGGTTAGAGCAAAACCCTTTGCAAACCATCACCAAAACGTTTCTTGATTTTATTTCAAAGAGGAATGGATTATCTATTTTTACATTCAATTGCCAAAGTTTACGTGCACATGTAGCTGATCTACAAATTGATGTTCTTGTAAAAAAAAATGAATGTTTTGATTTAAACATAAACTCATATCGATGATGGAGAAATAGTTGACATTCCAAATTTTAACTTTGTTGCAAGATTCAAGAGACCTGCACTTCCAGCGGCAGGAGTAGCTATTTATCATAATTCCAATGACTCAGTGTACACTTTTACATCACTTATGGATGTTCATGCGAAATTCACGTTTAAAATATTCGGCGTTAATGTTTCTGACGTTGGTGACATATGTGTTTGTCGTTGCCGATCAGAAAATGGACAATTTATAATAACGGTTGCTGTTTATATTTCACCAGGAAAATCTATGCAGGCAATACAAGAATTTTATTCGACAATTTGATTATTTACCCTCAAAAAGGTTAGTTCAAAAAAGATTTGGAACAAAATTTTACGAAAAACCTATGATTTTAAGTGGAGATTTCAACATTAATTTTGCAGACGATAAAAATCTACCATTAATAGAATTTTTAAATAAAGAGTTTGGCTTGGTTATGTCCAATGATCGAAAGTCAGTACTACAAAAGGTAAATCAGTACTGTAAAAGGTTGATGCTGTTTTTACAAGACATTTGGATAGATTCGAATCAAAGTTGTTCGTTTCTTACTTCAGTTACCATAGGATTATAGTGTCATTTTTAGAAAATGATCATAATGATAATGATAATAATGTAAAAATTGATGATATTGTCGATGAAGATGACGCCAACAACTCAAATATTGTTGAAAATCCAATTAATTAAATTTAATAAAATTGTTATACATTCTTAAATTTGTGTACATTACATAATGTAAGTAATTATTTATGTAAAATGACCGAATAAATAAAAATAATAAAATACTAATTATTAACTTAATAAATTAACTTATTAAATTAAAAAAAAAACGCCCTCACTTCCTTATTTTTGAAAAATTTATAACCCAAGTTAACCGTATGATGCTACAAAGTTTTCACTTCTGACGGCAGTCCTACGACTGCCTAATTTTTTTTTTAATTTTTAAAATGGTACGGTATAACTTTATTGTTGCACTCTATGTTATTTATGATTCTATAAAATATGTTTGTTGAAAGGATAAGAAAATACTGACAAAAAAAAGAAAGGCAATTAGTTAAGACAAAAGAATTAATTTTATGTTTATTATTTCAAGTCATCTAATTTGTTTGAAAGTTATGTCTACAGGTTAGACTTCTACAATTGTCTTATAATTTACAAATATTTAACAACCTTATTGCAGACTTCTTCAGTATCAATAAACTTTCTTTGTTAAACAATTTTGATTTAGAATTGAATTTAAAGGTTCCAGAAATTATATTCCTTAACAAATAAGGTTTTGAGTGGAATAGGTGGAAATTCATATGAGAAGTTGCTTAGTTTAATATTGTTTGCAAAAGAACATTGTCCAAACTTTCAGGATAAGTATCAGGTTATACATACTTACTTAAAATAGTAGTGTAGTTAGGCTCTAAAATTACAGAATTATCTAAATGAGTGTTTATTTCAACATGATCACTAGACATCTCATTTGGAAACTGATTTGTATGAACATCCATTGTTTCAGCCTGAAATGTAAAATATGATGGATCAAGTTCGCTTAAATTATTACTTACAGTAGGTATTATTATTATTATCTACATAGGTAGACCTAGTGGTCAATTTAACTTTCAATATAGTCTAGGGGAATCAAGACTTAAAAATCTTATAGGCAATTTACAGACAAAGCTGTGATACAGTTTAAACGAATTACTCTGAAATGTATAAGAAAGTTAAGAGTGAAGCACGGAAAACCACTTTATTAACCACTCAAACTTAGACTACATCTAGGTTTTCATAACTTGATTCAATTTCAGATTAGATTGATTTCTTTAGTGACTTTAAAAATTCAGAACTAAGTTACTTGTTCTTTCATGACTGGGTTGCAACTTAAAATAAACCCAAACTTAAACTTACAATCTCCAGGCACAGTATGTTTCCAGTTTGTAAACATATATATAAGTAAGTTGGTAGCACTAAACAGCAAAATTTAAAAATATCAAAAGGCCTACCGGTACTTCTTCTCTCATGGCTAGGTTACAACAACCTAAAAAAAACCTAAACAAACTTACAGTCTCCACTCTCCAGTCACAGTATACCGGTAGTGAATATTTGATTTAACGGACTAGATCAGGACTAGCTTTGTAGCCCAGCTACCATGCCGCACTCTTCAGAAAAACTCATTGGCGGCCCATGCGCAATGGTTGACTGTGCAGTACACGCCTACTTCTGCCACTTATTTCACTTCCGATTTGACAACAACTGAGCTGAGTGGGAATGGAGGTTATAAATAAAGGTGAATAATTCGATAATGGGCTTTTTGGGGTGAACCAGCCAGTGTGGACATCGAAGGGAGACAGCCAATATAACTAACTTGAAAATGTAACTTTGTGATTATGATTTCATCGCTTGTTCCGACATACCAACATAATTCGACCTGAAAAAATTATTTAAATTGATTTAATAAAAATTTAAATCATTAAACTCATCCCACTTCCTAACAATCCATCATGATTAACTAACGTAGTGTGAGCTTATTGCATGCACACAATTTTTTTCATAAATTGTAAAATGAATGAACTATTTAAATCATTTTTATATAGTTCAACATACTCTTAATTAAAATACACTTATGAAGACAGTGATAACTTTCTGATTTGTCGCACACTTAAATTTCACTTGCACACAAAACAATGATGATATGCTTTTATCATATAGCCAATATATATACTATTACTCGATTTATACCGCATGATTTCAGCAATGCGTCATGTTGGCACCAATTTATTTTTTGTTACTCTGACAGAAAAAAGTTATAACACTAACCGAAGACCTCATACAAATAATCGATGTAGCCTACATATTTTCTTAATGTCGTGATATGTATGATCGGTACTTTAGATAAATGAAAACATGGCGCAAATTTACTATTCGATCCTAGGCTAACCTATGGCAACAGAAATGCAAGAATAAAAAAAAATAGAATAAATGTTCTAACCTATAGTATTTAGTCACAGTATGTTTACCTGTATTCAACATTTAAAAGTAGAATGCAAAACAACGTCGTTGTCTACAAAAATATCAGCCTAGGGTTGAAATAGTAAATTTACGCCTAAAAACATTAACCTCTTGATAGCATTATCCCAGATTTATAATAATCGCTGTCCAGTATATTTATTTCAGCTTCTCCTCAAATAAGAAGTGCGGAAAGATAGGCCTACACGTTAAATGTGAACTATTTATGTATAGTTAAATACATTCCGATTCGCTTTGCCTTCCCCCAATTAGTCCCAAGCATTACCTGTATGTTTTGATTGCGCAAGTTTACTATTCAACCCTATTCTAACCTATGGCAACGGATATGCAAGAATAATAAAAAAACAACCTAAAAGGTTCTAACCTATAGTATTAGTTACCTGTATTCAACATTTAAGAGTAGAATGTAAAACAATGTCGTTGTCTGCAAAAATATTAGGCTAGGGTCGAATAGTAAGCCTATGCCATTTCCAGTTTGTAAACATATATGTAAGTTGGTAGAATTTCTTACTTAAAAAAAAAGGACTTTAGCTAATGCTATTTAACAAGTAGTGCTATACTAAAAGTTTGCCTTTTTCTTTAGCATCAGTTTATAATCCATAGCATTAAAAGAAAACAAATGAAAGTATATAGCTAGGCCTATTTCACTTTGAAAGTATAACATTTTACTATATAGTAATAGTTGGCCATCACTTAACCTACAAACTATTTAACTTACCTATTATTATGACGATTTATCTATTAATTAACCTATTAGCCTGATATTATTCACAAATTATTATTTACATGAATAAGTTTTAAAATACAAATTATTACTTTTATTAATATAATACTATGTTGTTTATCTTCATATCACAACAAAATTAAACAAAACACTTCAATCAGTTCAATGACTTTATTATTATCAATTATCACAGCTGTAGAGCTGTTGCTGATCCTGATCTTTACTTTCTCACTATACTATAGTATAGAGAAAGTATAGTGATCGCAAAAAAAATCGATGTTGAGATTTTTGTGGAAATATCCGTTTTGGGATCCCCTGAATCCAAAAAAGTGGTTTTTACAAAATGTCTGTCTGTATGTCTGTATGTATGTCTGTATGTAGACAAAGCTAGAGAGAAAACTATTCTATCGATTTCAACCAAATTTGCACCAGACATGTCCAGTACGCCTGTATAGATGCACGAAAAAGGGTTTTGAACAATTTTGAAAAGCAACCCCCTTTTTTTTGAAAAAAAACCCCCAAAAAATCAGTTATTTTTTTAAATAAAAAAACAGCTCTAACGATTTTGATAAAATTTGGCTTATTTGTAGCTTTTAATGTGCCCTACCATATACAAAAACCCGCATCTTTCTAAAAATTCTCGTTTAGCTAATAATAATAATAATAACTGATTTTTGGGGGTTTTTGGCCATAAAGAGGGTTGTTTTTCAAAATTGTTCAAAACCTTTTTACGTGCAACTATAAAGACCTAATTGACGTGTTTGGTGGAAATTTGTTCGAAATCGATAGAATAGTTCTCTCTCTAGCTAATAATAATAATATGTATTAGTTAATCGCCTACTTTAATAAAAGTATACAAAGCTAGAGACAAAACTATTCGATCGATTTCAACCAAATTTGCACCAGACATGTCCAGTAGGCCTGTATAGATGCACGAAAAAA
>JAGFPH010000057.1:317197-384590 GCA_018207615.1 Philaenus spumarius | reverse complement strand
GCAAAATACTTTTTATCAGTGCTCATTTAAAAGGGGTTTTTATGAACTTTAAAAAGGTATCTTGAGGTTTCCCCAAAAATTTCACCATTTTCAAGTTATTTAAGGTTGAAAGTTTTCAATTTCGGGTTTCTCGAAAAATAACTGTCCTTCAACGAGCAATGACTCAGTTCGTATTGGGTTTACAGAAGTCATTAAAAAAGAATCTCTTTGTTTTTTTATAAGCTACATTTTTATTGCAACAATTTTTTTGATAAAATGAAAACTTTTTAAGTTGTTCGTGAAAAACTGTTAAAAAACATGCGTTTTTCCAATGAAAATGCACATTTTCAATCCTTAATAACTTGGAAAGTATCAACTTTATAGAACAAAAGTCGCTTAGAATTGGTCAATCTATCGATCTCCCAGTTAATTTTAATTAAAAAATGTTTCACCCCCAGGGTAAAAGCCCGCTTCGGCACAGGGTAGATTTTGAAGGAGGTTATAAATACTTACCTAAATCCCAATTTTCAAGAAAATCTATGTTGATTTTCAAAATTGAACGCGAAAACGGCTCATGACTGGACTATATGTTAGACATTAAATTTGTCACTTAACAAACTAATTGAAAAAAATGTAAACAAATTTATAAAATCTAAATAAAATAAGAACAATATAATTATACTGTATATTTGAAATTGGATTACATGGCTATTATAAAATCTTTTCCTTTTCATTTGAAATAAGGTCTAAAAATCTGGTTTTATATCTGGTTGTGACACATGGTCGTTTTTGGCCTTCATTGCCTGGACTAACATGGTGCTGAGGATTAGGCCGAGTGGAAGTCAATCATTTAGTTAGACTACTTCTCTAAGTTTAACAACATTTCTTTCTTTTCCTGTTAACAAGAGTAGGAAAATGTTTAATTGAAACTTGATTGAACTTAGCATTTAAAAAAATATATAGCAGTTAAATTGCTATTAAGAAAGGTCAATACTGCCAAGGGTAAAGCTAGTTATAGTTATCTATACTTGCGGCCACGAAATTAGGCGGGTGATAGAAATTGCGGTGTTGCTGGATATGTAACTAGCCTAGCGACGGAAGGTCGAGATTCACCTACTCCACGCACGAATGGGCAACACTAACCGTGCAGTGTTGCCTTTCTGCCTGGCTACTCGGTAGGGATAAGCAATGAAATTGTTTTCCTATAAAAGTGTTATCGACTGGCACAGACTGTTATTAGTTATTGTAAATGCTATTAACTGACTTCGTTTTTAACTATCAAGTTGCTTATAACTTTACAGTTATTGTAACGTCTTAATTACCGGTAACGTTTCAAATTTATGTATATTTTTGACAAAATGATTTGTATGTTTAAAAAGAAAACAACATTTTTTAACTGTATGAGAATAATAATTTACAATATGTTCACAAAATTAGTACCGGAAAATTATGGGAAGTAAAGTTGTTCACGACCGTGGTGTCTTCAATCTCGCACATGTTTCCTGTGGGGTGCTAAATGAACAACAAAATGAATAAAGGCTTAAAAATACTTTGTTACAAAAATACAATTTTTAATTACTTTTTTATTATTAAAATGTAACCTACATTTCTTATTCACACAGAGTACGAGTTAGTTCGCTTCAGGAATTAACTAAAAAGTCTAAAAAACGTTGTTGGAATTTTATTAAGATAAGAAAAAAAAATAACTGGAATTATGGCTTAAACGAAAAAAATAATGGTATCATCATCATATACTATGTAAAGGAAATGTTGTCTATAAACATTTAAATTATTTCCTTTTTTACTCTTGAATATAAAATAGCAACTTACAACATTAAACAAGGGTTACGAACTACGGTTCTCGCCGAGCCCCCGCGTGTCTTTGTTTTTGTTTCATACAGTTATGCATTTTACAACTAAACTAAGAATCTCATAAAAAAAGTTTCGAACAAAAAATTTTATTCATACGATTTTCTACAACTTTACCGCAGACGAAATCTTCCTGACCAAAAAGACAAAAAAATCCTCACTTGGTGAAAAATTCAATACATGGCGGTTTTGAATTAAATTACAATTTAGGTTTTTTATTTTTGTAAATTATTTGCTGCCGTTATAAAAATAAAAAAGTCATACCACTGGAATCAGTAGCATTTTCTGAAGGCAGTGGTATAATTTTATTTCACTATGCTTTGTAGACAGATTCACAAGTTCAAGAGAAAGCACACTACCTTGCGCTTCAAAAATCTTTACTTGACGGGTGTATTTGTATAAATAACTACAGCACGAAGTGGCAACATCGCCATTTCTATCACCCGCCTAATTTCGTGGCCGCGAGTATAGGCATGGCAAGGAAAAGTTACCATTCTCTGCAACATTTACTTAGTTTCTAAATCATAAAGTTCAACAAATTTAAACACTTTTATGTCCACTTCATTTTGCTGACTTAATATTTTAAAATCAATTATTTACTAGCCTTAATCTTTACCTAAAAATCAACTTGACCAAATAATCAAATGGGTGGTATGGCATTACATGACTAAATATGGTAATGTGAAAAATATTTTTGAAATGTTATGCAACTCTAGGCCTACCCTATCCTGCTACTCTATAGGCCTATTATCCTCTTATATTTGTAGGCCTACTGTCCCGATCACAGTCTTAATTGTTATTGTTCCTCAAGTAAAAAATGTAATTATATAATAAAAAACAAAATTTGTTTATAGAACTAAAATAAAAAGATCTTTTCCATTCAATAAAATTGCTTCAAAACTAATGAAGCACGTTCTGAAGCTAAAAATCTTCAAGGATAAATTTTTACAAAGAAGAAACCAATTTGTTTTAGACTAAAATAAAAAAATATATATATATTTTTTAAATGAATTTGACTTTTCTCTCTTATTTTAAACTTATCTATTACAAATTCTACAGTTATTTATTTTCCCCCTTTAACTGCATAGTCCTTTGAAATCTGCTTTTTATTTGTAGAACCCTCTATTTTGTAACCATACTTAAATAAATTTTGTGATTTTAATAATAGCCTAATACAATATTTGAAGAAATGTTTGACAAAATGTTGCTGGTGTTTTGTAATTTTCTATCTACAATTAACTGCTTTGATAATAATAATAAGTATTTTTCATGTTTATTTTAATATGAAGCAATATTATTTAAACTTGTATAGTTGAAGAGCTGAAAATGTAAAAACATTTCTTTGTGCATAAAGTTTAAATACAATTAGCAGATTTTGAAATGCACTTGAAAAGTCACTGGATTGTAATAACAGTTTTAAACCACCATAAAAGTATGTAAGAATCCTCTACATTGTTAATTAACATGAAATTAATTTTAGAAGTTTTCACTTATAATAAATTGATTTACTCTATGCATGTGATAATAGAATGACCCCTTGGTGATTGTATATTATTAAAAGGTCATAAATAACTCAAAAGATTACGAAACTCTGAATTATGTTTAATTGTTGTTGAAATCTATAAATAACCAAACACACACACATATATATAGACTATATAAGTTACAAATAGATTTAAGTAATGAAATTAAAATATCTATTTACATTATGTGTGTTTAAGAAAATGTTTTTACAGACGATGAAAACGGTAAAATGCATGTTTCTGGCACTTCTGTTATGAGTGTTACAGATTGACACTTTTGACTCTTTGATAACTAATAATACACAACCTTTGATTTAACACGCCATGTTCATGTTTCAGGTCATGGATCTCTTGTTGGGGTTAGTATGTGTTGCTGTCGCCTCCTTCTCCGCAATTGTTATTTATCTCATCTCAGTGTCATCTATGAAAGAGAAAACCTATGATGAAGTAAAGGCAGAACAGAAGAAGAAAGCCGAAGAATATTTATCTCAGGGTCGTACATTAAAGGATAAAGCTAAAGATAAGAAACTCAAAAAAGCTGGGAAAAAAGTCAAAGAGAAGGCAACAGCGGTAGAACATTCTGAGTTGTCTTCGGAAGAAGCTGACACTGGAAAGGGACACGTTGCATTTGTTGAACCTCCGATTATTGTAGATAAACCACTTGTGGTAAGTTTTGACTGATCATATTATTCTACTTTATTTATAATGTTGCTATTTATACTATTTTAAGTATTTGTTAATGTTCATTAATTCTTCAGATAATAGCTTATATAAACTATGTTATTGTTTCTGAGATTAAAAAGGTTTTTAATCTCAGATTTAAAAATTTTCTTGTGTTAAGTGCAAACATTTATGTGAGTCATGTAGCCTATACCTGGCATTCCTACTTTCTAAACAATCATAATGAGATCAAACTGAAAGCCAGTTAATATACAATCATTTTATAAACCTGGGTCTACTTCAAATATATATATATATATATGTAATGATTTTTAGGTGAAAGCATTGATAGGCTAAAATTTTCAGAAAATTATACCAGAGACTTAAGCTTTTGCTCAGTTTTGCTAAACCTTCAGCTACAAAGTTGCTGAATTATGTTTTAAAGGTAATCTTATTTCCAAATTTGTTAATATTTTACATTTTGATTGTGATGACGGTAATTTTATAAAAGTTTGAGTGATTGCACAACTTTGTGAGATATTTTGAAAAATATATCAGAACTGCCATTCAATGCCAGGTTGGTTATATTATATTAAGTTTCAAAATACTTTTAAAGACACAAACATTTATAATCATTTATTCAAAATTATAAATTCAGGATATAGTCCAACCAAAAATGTATACATTGCTTCTTCATACTTACAGAAACTTAAGCTCTATTTAGGAAGTAATCAAGAATAGTTGTTTCTTGTTTTTATAATAGGTTTATGTATAAGAAACTGTACGTAGTTACAAATACTTGGTTCTTATTATAATGTATTATTGGTGTATTTTTAATTATTATTAATGTAATGTCTCAAATCTAAGTAATACAAAAACATCCACTTCTAACAGTAGGCCTATAGTATTATAGCCTAGAGAACCCTATGTAAATATAAACAAACACCAGTACCAAACCCCATGAAGAAATGAAAGTAAGAAACTAAATTAGAAACATTATATCTATTATTTATGTAAAATTTGTCAAAATCATTATACAAGAACACAAGATGGTTAAAAAACGTATGTAGTTAAGTTATGTCAGCCATGTTAGTAGGCGACCAAACCATTGTAAACGCGAGTCAAGCTAAAACAAATAATGTACCATGTAATTTGAACTATAAACAAAAACACGATAATCCAATGTATGAAACGTATTCTATATTTAAGAAAATATTTATGAAACAATTATTAGTTAATTATATACCGTAGATTATTATTATTACTAAAATATTCACCATAATTAGTTTCACATATGACACAAGTAGTACAACATACACTAAATTCAAAAAAGGAAGTTATTATTTAATCGGGTAAATTAAAATTATTACAAGTAAATAAATTTTATGCTTTAAACGCAAGAACAAAGTAATTCTACAATTGTTTTAACCAACAAAGAAATACTTTAGGTATAAAATCCGTCGAAAACTAATTTCAAAAGAGAAAAACACGCCATGCTAGGAAGACTGCAGTGACGTAATACTCCGTAACCATGGTAACGACGAAAGAAGCCTATGACGTAACATTCACGTGAACGCAGTTGTCGAATCAAATGAATGAATACAGATTTCTGGATGCAGGCATAGACGGAAGTGAACGAACCCCGGCTACATCGTTTTTAAAAGTGAAGCCAAAAATCAGTGCAAATTGAGAACTAAGCGTGGGTGGACGTTTCTAATGAAATGAAGAAGTGACGCCGTTAATTGTTTTTACAAAAGTGTAATCAGAACGTATAATAACTCGATATTGACTCATGTGTCCAACCAAAAACTGATAAGTATTTAAAGAACAGTGATTAAGTTTAAAACTTAAAGGAAATTAGTTAAATAAAAATCTTTACCTTTCTTCTAATCCAATTCCTTATGACGCCATTTCACAATTGTTAACTTCATGTTTAAATTCATAATTGTGTGTATGTTTAATGGGATAATTACAGCAGCACGAGTACCCCTAGCCCGAGATCAATTTGAATTAAAATTAAATTTAATTAAATTATGTATTATGGTGATGAAACTAACTTTATTCTACAAATTTTAAATTGTTATACTGAGCTAAGCCAAACCGGAAATAGACATTTTGTTTAAATAGATATTCCTCATTATAAATAAAACAAATTCAATTCTTTCTTTCTTTCTTGTACCAAACCAAAATTATAAACCTTATGTATTTCTAGATGAATAATTTTAATTATATTAAACTAAAATTTTGTTAAATCAAATTTGTACTTATTCAAAGCTAATATAATTGAAGCTGAACTTAGTAGGTTTCAATTATATTACCTATAGGCTATAGTATTAGTAATTAGTAATATTATAACTTTTACTCCCAACTTTGGGGCAAGTATTTAATAAAATATATTATAAATTTGGCTTCCAACTAGTGGGGCTTTATAAAAGGATATAAATATAAATATTATATTAAACACATTATTTTTTCTTTATTCAAAACATATTTAGTAGTAAGGTTGATTGATTTATATAATTGTGCAGTATAAACGTAATAAACTTATATCAGTAAATGAAATCGTACATGGTCTTCAAATCCATTCTGTGGTACATATGGAGTAGTTTATGATTTTGGAGGAATTTCAATCTTGTAGTCAAGTATTTACTATACATTGTTTCAATATGTTAACCTTTTGAAAAGTAGAGCTTTACTTACAAAAGATAATGTAACATTATTCAAACAAACTGAATTGTATCTTCTAGCTTCTGAAAAAATTCACTACAATAGTATTTTAATTTTTTACATGATGGTTATCTTAAGTTTAAAATAGCTATCTGTGATATTTTTTAATGGCATGAACACATTATATGCTGCTTGTTTACTTAAGAAGCATGTTAGAGATAAGACTCGTTCATACACACTAACAAAGACACGTGTATCATTTAGAGAGAATTCATTTCTGGTTAAATCTTAGTGATAATATAATGATCAGAATTGTAAAGTGTAAAGATTTTGGGAAATAAACTCACTATTATTATTATTATTATCATCAGAATGTTTTGCTTCTGCCTAAATTTTGATTAGTGGAAAAAGGGCGGATGGTTCTAACACTTTTCTGTACTTGTAAAATGGACTAATTCTTAAACCGGTAGTATTAAATTATTATCACTTCATAGTACAAAAAGAAATGTTACTACGTCTGTGCGCTTTAGCTAGCTAATCTTGATAAAGTTTATACAGTGAGACAAGTACAGAGATATTCAGGAAATGTAATGAGTTTATGCTTCATGTTAGTTAAGCACCTAATTGTACACTAATTGAGAGGATCTTTGTTTGCCCCATCTTGCTTTACCAAGATGTTTATCAATTTGTTGCAAAAAGTTCTAAAATATAGGCTACTTTAGTTTTGCTACCAGACTAATTACTGTAAAACATTAAATTGATATTGTGGTAAGTTAAGGTTTCACATTTTGTAGAACTACAGAAGAAGAAAAAACAAATGAATTTAAAAAAAACTTTGAAACTAAAAATGTCCAACCATTTTTCTTATGTTTGAGTAAAAGTAGAAATATAGTAAAATCCATTAAACTCTTTTAAAATTTAAGAAATTAAGTATTTAAAATCAACTCCTATAAAAGCGAGTGTACGTCCAATAAGCAATAACAATATAATATCAGTGTGAGTAGCAATATAATATAACAGCTGATTTCACCCATCATCTGTAATACTTAAATAAAACCCAGCGTAGATTATACTTTGGGGTTATGTTTACAACTTCT
Organism: Philaenus spumarius; assembly: GCA_018207615.1. Classification (NCBI taxonomy): domain Eukaryota; kingdom Metazoa; phylum Arthropoda; class Insecta; order Hemiptera; family Aphrophoridae; genus Philaenus; species Philaenus spumarius. The sequence goes on along the minus strand of JAGFPH010000057.1, from coordinate 376,795 downwards.
ATCTTTATAATTTCTTGTGAAGTTGATTTTTTTTTAAATATGAGTTATAGAACTAAAGTATGTTATAATATTTTATAAGATTTGCTTTGAGGTTATAACCTGTACATAAATACAACCTTTTATCATCAATATAATATATTCATTTATACAAATTTAAAGAAGAAATTAATATCCATTCGTTTAACTTCAGAAATATTCGTACATCTTCGTATAACAAATAAACATATTCGATTCTTAATTTTTTCACTATAATATTAATAACTTCTAAATAATTTGATCAATCAGTATGAAATAAAAACAATTAAAAGATAATATTTTTATCTTTCTTTAAATAATATATAATAACCTAAATAAACAAAAAAATATAACAAATAAGCGTATAGTTTTATAATCCTTATACAGTAAAGTCCGGTTTATCTGGCCTTGTTTTATCCGACCCCTCGGATTATCCGGCCCAGCATCCAAAGAATATAATGAAATAAATGAAGCACTATCTAAGAGATCCGAAAACATCTTACAACAAGTAAGAACACCTGCAATGTAGTGACGACAACGACATTATGGTTGTGTGTTGCGGCTAGTATCAACGCAAAATAGCAGGCATTAGTACACAAAGTGTTATTCACCAAGCTGTAGATCGTGACGATTAACAAATGTTAAATCTTTAGTTAAATACATTTCAACAAGTTTTGAGGCTTAAAATTATATTTAATTTCAATAATTTACCATAAGATATTTATAAAAAAATTGTCAATTCACTTTATAATTTTTAATTAAATTTTAATTTGCTCCAAATTTTTAAAAATTTGCAAAATTTGTTTGAGGTTTTTATATAATATTGTACGTACAGTACTCTAGTTAAAATATGTCACACTTGTAACAATGGTTGTAACTACTATAATAAACCCAAATATTTGGTCCATCTATTTGTTGTTTTATTGAATGATTCCAATTTAAATTACAGTAGTAGTACTGTAAAGTTTTCTCATGTATGTTTATTGGCTTATTTTAACCCTATACCGGATTATCCGGCTTTTATGGTATCCGGCCTAGTACTCCGCCATATTAGGCCAGATAAAGCGGACTCAACTGTAGTTGTACACATTTACCGAGTTAAAAATCCCCGTCAACGTAGTTAGGTAGGCCTAGATAAAGTCTGTTGTTTTTAAATAGTAGTTTTTTACTTGATGTATTTCTGATGTGTATCTAATTAATCTGCCTGTGATTTTTTATTGGGTGGCTTACTAGTTTCAACATAAAAATCAATGATAGCACTTTAAATATGTTGTTACAAGGTTTTTTAATATGTTAGCTTTTTAAATTCATTATTTGTATCTAAAACAAATACCGTAATCATTACCGTAATTGTATACACATTGTATACACATACCGGTAAAATACATTGATTACCGTAATTATTTAAAAAATGTATAAGCCTACGTAAGTAAATTGTATAAGAGGCTAGTATGTGTATTGTATACATTTAGTTTGATATGAATTACTGTACCTAAAATATTAACTACCAAGACAGAAACGACCTGGGTCAAAAGCGCACTTTCCTACCTAAAAAGAGTATGAAATAAAGTAGTGATTATATTTTTGGTTGTCTACGTTGCTTAAACCAAGAAAGAAGCTACAGAAACAGATATTGATAATGCTCAGTGCTTTTATAGATTGATGACAAAAGGAAGAAGAAGAATAAGAAGAAACCCATTTTACTTAACAAAAATGAACCTGCCTTAGTCATCGACGCTTCACCCCCGGTACTTAATCATTTTGAGAAAATTGTGCCCAAAGATGATTTTGAATTGAAACGAAGTCACAGCGTAAGTAAATAAGCTGTGTGTGTAATCTCTGGTAGTGGAATTGGTTGTTGACGCCTTGATTACCTTTTCCTATTTTATATCGATTGAAATTGAATTTTATTTTTTCCCAACACCCTTCTCCCTTTGACACAGTTCGAACGGCCTGTAATTGTAATGAAATCTGTAACAAAAGTTTAGAGGTTTCTGTAATATGCCTTGCTTTGTAAAATGTAATAAGTGCATGCAGTAAAGAAGAACGTTAATAATTTTTGTCATTTTATGTTATTTATTTGTTGTGTTGTTGTCCTAACCTGTAAAATAAATAAGCTTAACCTGTAACAATTTCTGTAAAGAAATACTGTAGTGTAGGCTAATTTTATGTTATTAAGATTTCTCAGCTTACTTAATAAACATAATTCAAAATATTTGTCAGTTATTGATGGTATACTTAATAAGTTCTAGCTTGTTTCCAGAGTATCTGTTTTCTTGGACTTATTTTAATATAGTTGTACACAATTAAGGGCTTATTTGTAATCCACCAATCCATAGCTTTTAATCGGGCAACATTGTACTGCAGCATCTTGAACTTGGTGGGATATTTGATAGTTTGAACTCTGATTTATTTCTCCTCTGTTATCACAATTTGGATAATGGTCCTTTGGAGGGCTTTTTCTCATAGCCTGGTGATGTTTTAGAGTTTGGTTTGGTTGAAATTTCATAGTCATGTGTTTATTTTGAGAAGTTTGTGGTCTGGAAATCCAGAAATGTTAACTCTATAGTTTTGTGTGGAAATCCTTTTTTTTGATTATCGTCATTTAAAATTATTATTTGGCTTCCAAACTAATTGAACAGCATCTCTCGTGTACCAAGGAAAAGCGGTAAACCAGCTGGACAGAGTTAAAAAAATAATTTATGCATAACATTTTATATTTAGAGCATTGCTTATTCCGTGCTAAAAATGTATCAAGTTTACATATTATTTTAATATTTAAAAAAAAAGTTAAATCACTTTTCTAAAGAATTAAAAAGATATAAACTTGTCAAAAATAATGTTATATTTTGATAAAAACAGTGCTATGGACCTTTGCTTCTGTTGACAAGATTAAAATCCTGTATATTGGGTTTTCACTTTATGCTATTTGTTTTGAATAAAATGGTGGGGGGGGGGCAGATATTAAATCTGATTTACGAGTTGAGGAACACATTTTACCCACTTAGAGATTGAATACAATTGTAAAAAAAATTTTGTGTTGAAAATTTTGAAGGTTATAAAAGTTTCCAATAATAAGTGTTTTTTAAAAATTAATTTTATATATAACTTGTTTGTTTATGAAAAACCCCAAAGTTAGGTGTCAAATTATAAAAGTTTCAAAAGGTAATATTTTGTATAATCCTAGATATTTGATATTTAAAAAAGCCTCACGTTTGGAATGCCAAATTATAAAAATACATAGTTTAAAATAAAAAGGATTATCTTATTTAATTTTATGTAAGGTAAATAAATTAAATACACAAATAACAATGAAACAAAAGCTGAATTTCTTTTAATTAATCAGTAAGAAAACTATTTGCAAACATTAACTGATATTATTATACTTTAAGTTGAATATTCAATTCAATGAGTATTGTTCATTAATGTTCATCATCAAATATTCTATTGAAAATATGTACAGGTTATTTCAACAGAAAAGTATTAAAATTAACAAACATTATCAATTGTCTTTTATGAATGTCTTGGTTTTAAGTAATAACAATAAATAGTTTGATTGTTATAACTGTTATGAACATATATTAGGTAATACACAAGTAAACTTAATCTCGGTGGGTCAGTACTGACTTTTCCCAAGTTCAGGTTGAGATACACATAAAAGAAATATTATAACACATATTTTAAAGAACAAAAGGTTAATTAAATGGGAAAATAGTCATCAATAATTGTCAGAATTATGTAATGCAATTGTTGGTGGGTGTGATTATAATATATATATATAGGGAGCACTTAGTTCAGAGTTTATTATCTCAGGTTACAAATTGATTAAGTATGAAAATAGTGTTCGATGAACTCTTATTTAAATCAATAGTTTATGGAGTTTCACCTTTATTATGGAAAACATAAATTAAGCCTAGGAATAAGTTAGAAGGATATCACCAAAAGATATCTAATCTTCTTTATAATTCAACTTGGATTTAATCAATATTTTATCGTATATTTGTTTTAATAGTTCTTGTTCAAGTTCTGCTGGCTAGCTTGAATGATAAATTTGATATTAAATGGATTAAAAATTTTTGGATTGTTACTGCACCTAGCCAATTGGCATACTTCTCCTTTCAGAGTTTTTAACAAGAATGAAAAGTAAGTCACTTCAGGTTCACTTCGGAAATTTTCACTATCGCCGACTTGATCTTATTTTCCGGGGGGTTTGATTTGAGAGTGTTAAAAATTAATTAGTTCAAAATTTGGTTAATTTTTAGTATTAAGTTGTTTAAAAGTAAAATCACTATAGAATATTCTACAGATAATAAACAATCGAAATTAATAAATAAATTGAATAAAAACACTTAAATAACTCCATATTACATTTTAAACTCTTTTCATAATCTAGTTTTTATATCTATAACGTTAAGAAAATAACTAATTTGGATTTCGTAATCCGTGCAAATTATGGTCCAATCACAGGTAGGCTGGTCTGTTGTGGGTATGGCTGTCCTAAACAAATATGTTGGCCTTGGTACGTTTTAGAAGGTTATAGCTTGATTTTGTATTTTTTCTGTCTTAACGGCGTATATTTAATGTTTTTGCCAAAGACGTTTTATATGTAAAAAGGTTCGTTCTGTTTATAGGCCATATTAGTTTTTCTATAACAATTTTGGTTCTCTCGTACTTATAGTTTTCTTTACTGGTTCCACTTTAAACTAGTCATAATTTAAGCAAGAGATTATGAATTTCAAGTGTAAATATTTAATCAATAATTTGGTATCGGATTAATGTAATAATTTTCCTGAATTAATCTATTAGTTTTGCTTAATTTTGATGTAGGAAATAGATGTCGAAAATGTTGGGAAGTAATTTTAATTAATTTCTTTCAATATCGAAAACCGGGTTATTTGAAGATTATTGTGTTTTTCTGGGTGTTTAACATAATTTCCGCTAGGTGTCGTTGACTTATGGTCGATATTTGAATGACTTCCATAGATATCTCCCTCTCTCTTTAACCATTTAAAAAAAATTAAATTCTTTATTTACGTTTAGATAGTATTTATTATATTTTGAATTGTTATAAGGTACATAATCCCTGAATTTAATATTTCAACATAACATTCCAAGGGATTTGACCTGAAAGAAGTGGCAGAATTTAATAAATAGATCGAAGAATGATTAGTTTTTTGCACAATTTTTTGTTTCACATTACCAATTTTACTTTCTGCGTATATTTTTGATTGTTCTCGTAGCTGCCACTACTTTTCCTATCTACATTCATCCTGTACCTCTCCGGTGCTAACTTCATGGTATTGAATTTTCCGACTTCCATAGTTACTATATTTATTTGATAAAAATCGTTAGTAATGCTTTATAAATTTTTTGATCAATCAGTTTATTTTGTAGTTTGTGTTTGAAGATAAACTTTATATTACTTATATATAATACTCCTGTAACTGAAATTTTAATTTATGAAATACTATTTTTTAGTAATTTACAATTGCATGGTTAGTGCATTATATGTATGTGTAACTTGTGAAAAGATTTGTTTTCATGTCTGTAGTAATCCCTGTTAACTGTGCCTGTAATCAATCTGTGTTTGCTTTGCTCTGTTATTTGTAGTGTTATTAATGATGTATAAAAGACTCGCATGTTTGTTTTGTGGTTTTCAATGAATAGACTGTATGATTTGCAGCTGTTCATTTTATTGCTGACTTTAGCAATCAACTCTAAATTTATAGTTAGTAAGTAAGAAAAAACTATTAAAAAAAAAACTATAAAGTAAGAAGAAGAAAAAAAAACTTTGAAAAAATTGTAATAGTAAACTGTTCCTAGGATTAACAGTAAATATCAGGGATTAATAGTAGGTGGTATTGTAGTCAATTTAACATTTTCCTTTTGCAATCAGTAATAAGACTGTGTTTAACCTCTGAGCACGCGGTAATTAACCCTCCAAGTGCTGACTAATTTGCTCTTTTGCGCTAAAGGTTTTTTTGGTTCCGTGCATGCTTATTAACAGTAAATTAAGACCTATTATACATCATTTTAATCAAATTACATGCTCTTTACAGTAAATAGCTTTAACAGGCTTACCTTATAATTTGTATCCTTTTTTTTTTTTGTTGATGACCAAAGTAGAAATTAAAAAAAAAATTGTTTTTTCTAAAACCACTCATTCAAAATATGTAAAAAAAATCACTGTAGAAATTCCAATGTAGCCAAAAGTTGCACAATTTCATGGTGAATTGAAATATACATAACACTACTACTTTGCTGTAAAAAAAACTTTTTGTCTATAAAAGAAAACAACTCCGTTTTTTATAAAAAATGGTTTTCTGCACAAAGAAGAAAAACTTGCCTCTAAAGATATAAAAGTACTGTCTAGGCCCAATATTTATGGTTTTAAAACGTTATAAAGGAATAACACACACATTATATAGAAAAAAAAGAAAGAAAAATATTTACAGTTCAAAGTCTCTAAAAGTCACTATTTTCAAATGCAGATCTAATAGAACTTGAATTCCGAGCGTCTATCTACACGTACTGTGAAGTTTATACACGTACTACACTACTAGATAGTTGATTTGACAATTCTGCCGATTGTCAAACACAACCTTTTATTGAAGTATCCGATTGTATTAAAAATAGCGGTGTCGTACACATTTACAAAATAAATAACGCAACTTTCAAACATCGCATATGCGATGTTAGCACTTGGAGGGTTAAAGTACAATGCATCTTTTCCCATAAAAAAAAAAACTAAGGATAAATTTCTGTGTCTATTACATCAGTAAATTTCCTAAATAACTGATGTTGTTTCTTTAATTATTTTATAATAATAAATGATCGCTTGTTAACAAACTTTATTTGAACAGCTGATTCCATATATTATAATAACTGATACTCACCTTTTACTTAAACACTTATAATTATTGTTACCATCCATAATAATTTTACAGTATGGCGCCTACAAAATATATTTTAGATAAATGACTGTACATAATGTATTTTTTATTTTCATTAATACAGAATAGATTGTGAAATACAGATTTTGTATTCACTAAATTTGACATACTTTTTGAGCCATTTTTTGTCAAAAAAATATATTGTTAACGTTGCTTATTTTGTGGTTTTATGCCCTTTAATTCGACATGATAAAAAATGTGGGTTGTCATTTGAAAATTTTGAGAACCTTTCATATTGTAAAATACATTTCAAAAAATCTAGTTAACAATTTGAAAAAGGTTTGGCTATTTCTAAGCAAAAATTAAGGTGGGGGAAAGAATCTAACTACATCATATAAGTAAACCTTTGTGAATTTAAAGGTACATAATTTATTAGTTTTGGAGGCTTTCTTTTTTAAAGAAGTGCCTGGAGTCTAACAAAAATTATTAATTGCAGTGTTATATTCCATTTAAGAAAAACTATAAGAACTTGATTAATTATTACAAAAATGCTGTAATACAAGGCTTACTCTAATTTACACAGAACAAAATCTTATTTTATTTTTAATTGTTTAGTAGGTTATAGTTTTTTAATTTTTAAACATGATAAATACATTTTTCTCAGAACAAATAACAAAATGATCTTCCTTTTTGGTATCTTTTTTTTTAATGTCTATTTTATAATGTTCCAACATAGTTTATTTTTTGTTGCAATACTTATAATATTTACAGGATCATGTGCTTTAATAAATTATATTCGATGTGTTGAATGATGTTTAAATTTGTGTACATTTTTTAGAGAGAAGAAGATATTAACAAAAGCATGGATGAAATTGTTAAACCAGCACAACAGTCTCAAAAACAAAATTCCTCTCAGCAGATCAAAACCCAAGCCAAGCCAAAAGACCAGAAGTCAGAAAAACCGCTACAGCAAAAACCACATGTTGAAAAAAGTAACAATGCTCAAAAAAATTCAGAAAAAACTAATACAGCCAAAGCTGCTGACAAATCATCCCAAATTAATGTGCCTAAGGTTTTAGAGAAGCCAATTAATATCACTAAATCTGTTGCTGAAGAGAAAAAAACTGTAGAGGTTGTGGAAAAGAATACAAAGGCTGCAGGAAAACAAGTACAAGCACCTGTAAATGCCGGAGGTGATCAGTCCAACTCTTCACCTTCTACTAAGATTAATAAGAAGAAGAGGAGCGAACTAGCTACTCTACAACAGATGAGTAAGTATTTTACATCATTATTAATAATAGTGTCAATATTTCACTGCAGTTGTATAATCTTTAATTATCAAATCCTAAGTTGTTTCTAACCTTTAAGAAAAAGAAAGTGAAAATAGATGATACATAACTAGCAGGAATCAAGCATTGATGATTATGTACCTATCTATTAAAAATGTTCAAGTACAAAATAGGGAAGTACATCATTTCACAATTTTTTTTTTTTTTATGAAATCTCGCCAAGACATTATTGGTAAAGTGAAAATGGCTTCCAGATTAGTTAATGGTTGGTTGTAGGTTCTAATCACTTCAGTGTGTTCTGAAATCTAAACATTTCAATAATCTGAAACAAATATAAAAGTGTCCTGTTAATTTTCCTGTTTTAAGTGACCAAAATATGCTAAAAAATATTGGTCATAGGAAAATTTTCAGTATAACTTTAACTTTCATTTAACTTGTTAATATGATTCTGATAATAATATTATAATGACTGGTCTAGTAACTGTCTACAATATTATTCATTGATTTACATTTAACTTCTGATTTCACTATAATTTTTGCTTTAAAATTATGATACTTTGTTCCTATCTATACAAACATTAGTTCTTTTTATATACAATAATTACCATCCTGGTTTTAATTCTTCACACTATAGACAGATAAATAAATAACCATCAATCTAGCTGCTTCTGTGTGGATGCATAAATATTCTGTACTAGTATGTCCATACTGTTGATCTTAGATTTTTTAAAATAAAATGCCTACTTACGCCAGGAAAGTACTTTATTATAGTTGTAATTAAAACCTGTGAATTACCAGTTATTAAAAATGTATATTTTTCTTCTTCGTTCGTATATTTTTTGAGGTTCTAGCGTAAATAATTATACTATAAACAAGATAAAAATCATGGCATTCATTCGTACAACCATTTTCCATGCCAATAATAGTAGGTACTACAAAATTATTTATTCATCAGTTCATGTAGGTGAATCACAAGCCATTATTTTAAGCAAAAAATTAATATTTTGTAGATGGAAAACCTACAAAATAATAATTTTTCAGCTTTTACAAAAATGGTAACTTGTGTCAGAAAATAGTTGATCGAAATGATTAGTACGTTTTAGAATATGTTACATGGAGAACTCTAGATGGATACGAGTTGTAGTTAATTAAATCATGAAGCAGTTAAGTCTATAGAATTGTAGAGGCCAGCATAGCCTGCAATCAAAATCAATTGAAATAAATCAATAACTAAATGATTGAATAATTACAACACAATGCTCTAGCTAATCAATAAATAATAGCTCCAAGTAGTGTGATTAGTCACCATTCCGTTAAACAATTTGATCAGTAAATGTGTTCTAAATGAACTTTGAGAAGCTATTGTGTCTACAAAGCATAGGTTACATGTGTCTTGGCTACCAAGGTCAAGTCCAAGTCAAGCTCCAGTAAACATTATGTCACTGTTCACTGGGCTTAACTTTATGTACCTTAATGCATGTTTTGTTTGACAATATCATGTGCTCTGAATATAGTTTAAACTTAAGAAAGCTTATCTTTGCTTGATAAAACGTGTTAACTACAAGGAAACTTAATCACACCTGCAATTGAAATGATTTCTTTATAGACTTTGAACTCATCAAGTATATCATTAGTGGAAGACTTTTGTACACATTGCTTTGAAATTGTGGTAAACTTAAAAATTATTGAAAAGCTTTCCCTTCTTTTTGTGTTATTCATTTTCTACTGTTAACCCTATATCTGGTTAGCCCGGCTGTTCTTCTTCACTAACTTCCTACAACTGGTAAAAGCTGCAGTAGTCGTTTACTTCAAGCTTAGTTTTGTACATAAAAAATAATATTGAATAGGTTGTATTATACAAGGTGGAACTAAGTTAGTGTTAAACTTTTTATGTGGATAAAGTAGACACTAAATGTAGTAAAACTGTTTATTTAAAAAATTTCCTATTCGAAAAGTTATGGACAACAGGTATTTTTTATTATTTATTCTGGTCACCATTATGTTATTAGAATCAATTATGCGGTTCTTAATGGTCCGATTACCTGACATAAGCTTGGTATTCAATAATGCTCTTATTAAAATTTTTACTATTTTTCAGTTAATCGTTATTATTTCAACTAAATTATAACTAAACCCCAAAGTGTAGCACATTTTTTTAAAGCTACTTATATGGCAAAGTTTTCAACAATAATTGCCATGTTCTCAAATAAAATCGATACAGTTTTATGTGTTTTAAAAAATAATAATAATTTCATCAAAATTACTTTTTTCAACTTTCAACCGTCATTTCAAACAAATAATTAAGTCAAAATTATTAATAATGTAGTTACTTTTATTGAAAATTTTATGGTGAATTCGAATATGTAATAACAATATCAATGCGAGTTCTTATATACTGAAAAAATTAGGGTTTTTTGATAAAAGCACCAAATTTTGAAAAATATGAAAAAATACCTCTGTTGTCCATAATTTTTCGAATAGGAATTTTTTTAAATAAACAGTTTTACTACATTTAGTGTCTACTTTATCCACATAAAAAGTTTAACACTAACATTGTTCCACCCTGTATATCATCATACTCGTGACACTCTTGACGAATAATTTGGTCTGTTGTGAATCTATGACATTATCTAGTTTATTGTCCAGTTACAATGTATGTTTATTCAGTGTATTGTGTTTGGTGTTATGTTTTATTTATTATAATTATTGTGAATTTATGAATTATTCATAAATTCCCCCCCCCCAAGTAAATAAATTGCCCTCTATAATATTATAAAGTTTACAAAAGTGTATTTTGTATTTAAAATTTTCTATACATTTTTGAACATATATGTAATTTATTTAATTGCTCACTTTAACAATTTTCCTCCAAAAAATTTTTTTTTTAAGTGAAAACATGTTTTTATAGTTTCGTGAAAAAAACCTTTTTTTACTACATTTTTTATTTCATAAAAAAAATTATTTTCCAAAAGTCCTACTTTTGGCATTTTTATTTACAAAAGCGTAATTTTCCCGTTTGGGACTCAAAAACAAAATGCAGAAAAAAATTCAAAAATATATTGTTTACATAGCAATGTTTTCTGTTCTTTTCGGAACAAGAAAATATATAATAATGTATACTACTGTGCTTGAATGGAATACATTCTATAGATTTTTAAATGATAATATTTGCAAGTTGTAAAAATGACGCAACCAGTTAAGTATTTTGTATATAACAGATATAGGGTTAAATAATAAAATTTTAAATCAACCAATTACAATTGACTATATTTTAAAGGTATTGAAAGTTTCAACACATTATTGAAGTTTCCTTTGACTCCCTTCTGCCTAGTAAAAAAAGCAATGGGCTGACAATTTGGGCCATTTTATAATTTAGTTGCCACATGTATTTAGTTGTAGTTTTATCAAATGTATTAATATATTTTTAGAACTCATTCACTAGATTTCAAAGTAAAATTTTGTTAAAACTAAAGGAAATTAATTAATAGTCTTTGAAAAATGTGTGGACATTTAGTTCATTTAATTAAAAATGTGTGATAAAAAGTTTTAATTAATTGGTGAAATTACTATTTTTAGTAAACACTGTTAGCTCAGGGAGTTATTTAATCTCAAATCCCTTGTAAAAAGTGGAATTTCAAGGATCCGGCAAATTTTATAAATTATTACTTTTGTTATCCCTTTACATGAGGGATAAAATGTTGAGTGAATTCAAAGTAATAAGGGGAAACACTGGTTACAAAATCTGATAGTTAAATTTTTCAAATTGTAAAAGATTTTGTCATTTAAGTATAAAGTATTCTTAAAATTTGTATATTGAAAGTTATCTGTAAGTGATAAAAATTTAAAAAAAACAGCGCAAATCAGCTCAAATAACTATTCAAATAATACTGAAAATAAAACCCTTATCAATGGTAAGGTGCTGTGTGAGATTTCACATTTGATAGCTTTATCAATTGACAGTCAATCAAGTGTGTAGTTGACCCTCTTTGTAGGTTATCTCTGACTTCTGACTTGAATCCAGATAGACTTTGTAAAATAAATTTCATATTTTTTTTTTGCTTATGAGATAAATTTTTATGAACGTGGAGAATTAATGCTCATGCATGCTAATTTTATTAACGATTTAAAACAGTTAATAACTTTATCTGCTTAAAATGTTTATCTTGAACTTAATAACTTAGCTGTGGTTCCTTGCACACCAAATATCCAAATATATTTAATCTAACTTAACATTTAATTTAAGTTATTCTGTGAAAATCAAGTTTCCGCAAACAAATACAGTACTCACCCCCCTTTTCCTTAAAATATTGGATTAGGACTTATCTTTTTTAGAATTCTCAATCTAGGTTTGTTATTAGGTTATATCCTTTTGACTATACAAAGTTAATTTTTACATTAACTATTTCAAATTTAATAAAACTTTAATTCACCAAATTTAAAGAACTATTCACAATTTAACTTTGAGCACATTTTATATTTATAAATTTATTTGCTTCCTTAATCAAACAAAATTTTAAATTCCAGGTGGAGATCGTGATGGAGTTAATGTTAATTTACTGATGCCTCTCGTTCACAAAGCTGAACTATCTCGCTCAGAAATTCAAGTACTTATTGATGTTCTACTCAACAAACAGCAAGGCTCACAAGTTGAGAATGCAGAATGGATTGAGGTAAAGTTCTTAGTCAATATTAAATTCAACTCTGGAGATTGAATCCTGAATTTTAGTAGTTTATGAATTCTTTGTTTTGTCCAGGCAAGCTAGTTTCAACAAGGTAACCTTAAAATACTAGAAATAGTATTATTGATTTATTTTTCCTTTAAGTTTATATTAGGATGTCTGTTTTACTTTTGGCAGGTATGTCTGAATCTAAAGGTTTGTCTGCAGTATATCAATTTGAATCGATCGACAGTGACGATTGTCAAAGTTAAATAAGTATGGATGGACATGTCGATCGACATTTGACAACCCGAAAGTAACCCGAATCAAGTCACTTTTTTCCAAAACATCAAAAGATGTGTCGAATGAATAGTGATTTTCAAGTCTGGACGTGTAGAACTTGTTAGATCAACAAGTTAGCTCAGTCTTGATTTATTTGTGCTTCAGTCTTTTTTATTTTGACTTTTTCTGAATTGAGTTTTTTCTCTTTCTACAAAATAAATTTCTCACATGTACAGACCTCAGCTTTTATAGGGATCACCCATCGTTATGTGAACCTAGGAATGTCTAATGCAAGAACAAAAATAAATAAATAAATATGGTAGTGTGACAATTAGTAGGGATCAGTTGGATTTAGGATCAGCTAGACTTTTTCCATTATAATTTTATTTATTAGGTTTAACACTCTCACTACTAATGAAAAAATGCAGTCAAAACTATAAATGCTGATCATTTTTTATATTTTGAGATGTTTTTATAAAATAGGTGTAAAACTGAACTTCATGGTTTTTAAAAATCAGATTTTCCTCCTTATTCTTAAAACGGGAAATAAAATAACTTTTGGGCGCCAATGCTAATGGCTGGATTCTAATTGTAACAACATATTTACTTTATGTACTAGATTATACAATTTGTTATAAATATCTTCATCATTCAACACCATACTAAACAACCAAACCGAACAGGAGCAGAAGGCAAATTAATCTCAAACAGTCTCTTCAATTAGAAGACGATTATAAGATAGATATTTGCTTTTTGTAAAATATATCTATTATTTAGATATATTTAACTCATGCATGATCTAGCTGTAAATTGCATACCAAATAGTTTTTTTAAGAAGTTTTTCTTGATTATTTCAAGTGTTCCTAGAAGCATAAATAAGCCTTATAATATAATTTTGTAAATACATATCTTATCAGTCCCATTACATTTATATTATGTTCTTATTTTGCTTCAGGGACGTCAAGATCCGATGGTGAAATTGAAGAAACAGTTGGCTGAGAAAGAAAAATCATTGGCCGAAGAACAAGAAGCCGGACTTGGCTTACAAAATAAATTGAAAGAACTTCGTGCAGAACTTAATTCTGAAAAACATTCAAGTCGTCAGCTTGAAGAAACACTTCATTCTAGGCAAGCTGAACTTGCAGGGCTGGCTTCTAGGCTTCAACATACAGCTGAAGAGAAGCAAGCTTTGGGGCAACAATTGCAGCAGGTATAACTTAGATTATGGTTTGCAACAGTTGTTAGTTTATAACAATAATAATATCTTAAAACTAAAATATAATTAACTTTAAAAAGCATGTTAGGCCATTTAAACTGTTGAAAATGATATGTGAAAATTAATTTGATTGAAAAATTGTATTAATTAATTTACAATAGAATAAATTAGTTTTCATTTTAAACAAATTTTAATCTTTTGAAGAATTAATTAATATACAGGGTGTTTCAAAAAGTAGACTACTTTACAACTTTGACAAATCATATTAATTTATTCAGAGAAGCTACAGAGGTGATTGTAGTGTCAATTTGTACGGAAACACGAATCACGAACATGTAGCAATGTTTGATGTGGATTTTCACTGTCCCAAATCCTACAGTTATTTGTGTTAACCTTACCACTTAAGTGAAAAGTCGACTCGTCAGAAAAGATTATGTTATCCAAGAAATTTTCATCCTCATCCACTCGATTTAACATATCCGTACAGAAGTTCTTACGGGAAATCTTATCAGTGTCTTTATTGCTTGTAAAATCATAAATTTGTATGGTTTTAAATGTTGTTTAAACACTCGCCAAACAGTCGTATGTGGGACTTGCAGCTCACGAGATGCACGCCGGGTCGATTTCGTAGGACTGTTGACAAACGACTTGCTCAACGACTTCGTCAGATGTGCTTGGACGACCTGGTGATTTCTTATGTCTTACCGAACACCCTGTTTCTACAAAATATTTATGCCACTCATAAATTGCAGGCCTACTAGGAGGATCTTTCGCGTACTTGGTATGAAAATTACGCTGAATTGTTGTCGCCGACTTTGATTCTTTGAACCAAATCACACAGCAAGCATACTCGGGTTCAGTGAAGGCAGCCATCTTTGACGCAACTCCTGCTATTCGGCACTAGCAAACTACGCGAGTCAAAACGTGATGTGTTTCCCTACAAATTGACACTACAATCACCTCTTTAGGTTCTCTAAATAAATTAATATGATTTTTCAAAGTTGTAAAGTACTTTTTGAAACACCCCGTATAACTTAAGTAGTTATGGTTTGATTACTGTTCAACACTGAGGATGGCGACATTGTCGTTGAAACACGTTTGAAGTTAGTAAATGTATTTGTTGCGAGATTTTGTGTTCAGGTTTATTTTGTCTAGTTACTGTCTCACAAGTTAAGCTCAATAGTTATTTATATTAACCTTGTCTAACTAAAGCAAATATTATAAGAAAACAGTATTTTATAGGAGTATGATACTCTGATAATTTTTTTGTAAAGCTTTTCATTGCAACATTCTTTCGCTTACTAAATCTTACACATTCTTTTCATAAATCTTTAGCAGTTTAGCTAGCTTAAAGCAAAAAGGTACTTAACAGCAGTTTCTTTACAAAACTTTTTCAATCAGTGATCCATTTTGGAGGATATTGAAACATAGACTAAGTTAATCAGGTGGTAATGCTTAACGTATCAGTAAATGTTCCGATGAAAACTGATAATTTCATTATTTTTAAGTTAAATTGTAATAAACAAACACACAAGTTTTTCTCTATATTATTTGTAAAAATTTATATTATTAAAGATAATTTGCTGAAGAAGAATTCAAAAAAATAAAATATTGATTAATTAAATTTCCTGGAGTATATTTAATTTTTCTTCAATAAATTCTTTAAAATAATATTCTTTGCAATAGCATTTTTTATCTGAATTCAGTTGTTTAAGATTTTAATAATGTTACAATCGAATAATAAATATTGTTTCGGTTCCCAACAGTTAATATATTTAGGCCTTGCACAAGCCTGAGATGAGAAATAAATAAGTAAAAATATAAGCCAACTTGAAGGCAGGACTTATGTCTTTAATTTCATAAAAATAAACAAATCCTCTACTTAAAACATATTAAGTGTAGGACTAGCAGTACACAAGTAATTAATTCATAAATCATTTTAAAGAGAATTGCGTTTTTTTTTTTATAATATAAGTTTTATACTTTTACACGCTAAGTATCCTCCATCAGAGTCAATGCTTGCAGTTATTACATTATCAATATATAAGTTTTGTTTTTGCATAACAACTATATTTGTTGTGTTCAACCATGTTCATGACTTTAAAACATGTTTAATTCTTGTTCCAATTTTAGTTGCAAGCCAAACTAAATGAGGATCATATGTTGCTTTGCAAATTGCAAGAAGACCAAGCACAAGCTCAAGGAGTGTTGCAGCAGGAATTGTTAAACCAGAGGCAACAGCTGGAGATGCACATTGCTAGACTCACAGAACAGCACCAGGAGGTTGGTTTAACTTAAGTTTTAGAGGCTAGTGGAAAATTCCAGTGTTATATTGCTGCACTGTTCAATCTATTGTTGTTCACATTTAACAATGTTGACATGTAAGTGCATAATTTAATATTAATTTGATCTATTAACTACATAACTTTCTGTCTTTGATAATCTTGTTTGTCGAGTTATGTTGACCACTTGTCCCTACACGTACACATAACAATGCATTAAAGTGTTTTTTTGTAATATGACAAAGGAAGGGAACTAGACAAAAACTATTTGCCTGATTTTTGTCTACGCAATGAATTATGTATTTTACTAACAGACAGACGTAAGACAATTTTCATATCGATATGTTTATTTGTTACAAAATATTGTCTTTATCCTTATTAGTTTAATGGGTAGAAGTGAGAAACTTCCTAGAGAAGTTCTCCATTAGCAGCTGTTAGTTATTAATAATGATGTAAAAAAGTTTTCAAAATGAGCAAATAGTCAAAAAATTACCTCTGTTTGCTAAGCACCATTGTAGTCTTCTAATATGAATATCCTTAGGTTTATATTTTAAATGCTTAGTGTTGGAGAGCTTATTTACCATGCACGATCCCTTTCCATAATTTGGACCTTGGATGGTTTTCAAAAAGGCATTGTCTATTATTAAATATGTGTGACGTAATTAAATATATATTTGCAATTACATAGGACAAATTATTTCAAATAGTCTTTGCATTTTTGCGATCTAAAATACTGTTGCTTTTTAAGGAAAAAATTTAATTAATATAATATGTACTAATTACACAGTTTTTGTATTTTTAACAAGACCAAAATCTTGATCATGTTAAAGAATAGGTACTTGTTTGAATCAGTCGCTGCCCTTGATAAGAATATTAAGTAGGTCTTATTATGCAAAATTGTGAAAATTGTGTGATTTGTTGATAGTCTAGGAGAGCTAATAAAAAATAATAGTGGCTTTTGTTTTGTTTCAAATGTTAACAATTAGCAATATTCCAATAAAGTTAAATTGTAATAATATGAATTGTATGGACATTTTATTTTGATGCAACAAATAAATGTGAGAGTGCTTTAGTTCTGGTAGAAAAATAATTGTTTAATAAATGATTTAAAAAATTGAAAACAAGTTTCTGTGACCTTGTGCTGTTGTAAAACAACTGTGAGGGTTCACATATTAAGCAAAGTTATTGTATTTTATAAAATATAATAATGTGTTACAGACATTGGCAGCATTGGAAGTTCAATTAGGACAGCTAGCAGGTCAGTTGCAAGAAAAGGAAGCTATGAATGTGTCCTTGAGTGGAGAGCTGACTTTACTCCGGGAACGTGGAGCTCATTTACAAGATTCTGCTGTGCACTCTCAAGACCTAGCTCACCAATTAAAAGTTAGTACAAGGGTGAACTCTGGTTTTATTTAGTTGCAGAAATGGTCACAATTTACTTATTACTACCAAAATAAATCACATTCTTAATTTGCTTAAGTGCATAATTGAAACCTTTTAGGACCATCATCTGGCAAAAAAAACCAAACAGCTGATCTGTCTCCTTATTAGTTTTTTTTTTTTTTAGTAACTACTACAATCAATAATTGCTATTAAACTGATTGTACAAAATTATGAACAGTGTCATATAAGTATCGTAAATTGTAATAAACTCGCATTGTGACTTCATTTTCATAATTATTTGGTGTTTACTGTAACTATGCAGTAATGAAAAAAGTAATTTTATGAAATATAAAAGTTGAAATGTAACTAAAAACACACTATTACTATGGAATGTCTAAATGGTTAATCAAGAGAAGCTATCCATAGCTAAGAAGCTAAGAACAGAAGTTATCGAAGACCAGATATAGATAAAATAAAGAGAGATTTAAAAAAGTCTAACTCAAGACAAGATTAAGAAAGTTTAGATCCGTAGTACGCATCTTGGGAATGCCTGTTCCATACTCACAATATGTGAGCCCGAGTTGGCAAAATACCTTTATTTTTTAATTAAAAAATTGTAATGATAGTCGAATAATATATATATAACTTTTAATATATAAATAATTCCAATCTGTTCTTAATAAGTTTTTTTTTTAGTTTGAATGCATTTCCCATTATATGATTGATCTTCTTAAGACAGTAGTACTGTTAAGCATGCTAATTAACATGTTCTGACAACTACCAAATCATTGCTTGTCCTAAAGGGTTCAAAATAAATGATCGTATTTTGATTTAGTACCTTGTCAAAATCGTGATTCACCTTTTAACAACCTTGTGATGAAAAAATATCATTAAATGGGATATAATTGTGGCAAAACATTAAATTGCACAAATTAAATTCAAACCTTAAGATTTGTATTCAGAACCAAACAGAAAAGTAACTAACAAAACGAAATCAAACTTTTTTTTATAAGTAGAAACTGAACTGATTTCCTTTTGGAATAAACTTAGACCTTTTCACTACTCATAAGAAGAATGTTAACATTATTTCTATAGCTTTAGCAAATTGCCTCTTTTACCTTCTATAATTCGGTTAGTTTATCTGTATTGTCAATATTTCCTCTCGAATTATTATCAACGTAACAATATAAAAACAATATAATTTATTTTGTCTGTAGGAACTACATTCGGAACTGGAACACGTGGTGACAAACTCTCAGTTTCAAACGAACCATTTACAAAGTGAAATAAACTCATTGAATGAACAACTTGGTGTAAAAAGGATTGAAAATGAAAAGCTTAATTCCGTTATTCAGAACCTTCAAACAGAAACTCAGAGGCTAAAAGAAGCAAATGAAAGCTTAAATCAAAAAGTAAGTTTATATTAAGTAAGTTTATTTTTGGTAATTTATTTTTTATTTCTGTCAAAGTTAAGTGAAACTGAACAAGTTTAATATTTATGCTAAGTTACTTGTCTGTGTACACAAAATTTGTGATATGAATTTTTTAAATTTGATGTTGTTGCTAGTCTCACTAGTGCTTAATGTTATATTAACCAGTAAACCATGGTAAACTGTCTAGAAAATAAAACTGTAAAATGATCAGACCTACCGATCAATAGCCATGAAAGTGGACTGAAGAAAGTTAGTGATTTTGAAAATGGAATAGAGAAACCACCGGAACAGTAAAAGATGATATTAAATATTCTAAGTTATTTTTATAAAGTTCGCTAAAATAAACCAAATGTTGGTATTTTAATTTGAAAATTATGCGTGTTATATATTCAACAATTTAAAGGCAGCTATTTTATGAAGTCATGTTTGCGATTGCACAGTTGTATTTGACTAAATACAGTAAAACTTTTAAAATTAGTGTTTTGCAGAAAAGGAATTAAAATTTTTAGCCTCCTTTCCACAAAGCACAATAATGTGTAGATTTTACACAATATCTACATTTAGAAGGATGTGATTTCATAAATGAGGAAAATAGATAAAGGAAGAAAAATAACATGCAATATAATTATAATGATTAACTAAATACGTATTTTCAAAATTTTGTAAAGCAGACAACTATTAGTAATTAGTAGAAAAGTATATAATTGTTGGCAAGTAGTAAAAAGAAGTTCAGGTTTACTGTAAATTCACTGAGAAACATTTAGTGAAGAAACACAGTAGACAAAAGAGGCATTATATTTGCCGGATACATAGATAAACAATTTGTAGAATACTTCGTTGTTGTTTAAATTACAGCATAGTAAGAAGTGCTAATATAAACAGTTTGAGAAAAACTGTGTTGTTTGAAACGCAGCGCAATAACATCCACCATATTTGTTTCTAGAAGTGAAGTTCATTCAGTTCATCTCCGAGCCTTGAAGGAGTCCGACATGTATCTCGTGGTTTATTTTCGCTGTAAACAACTAAGAATCTCTTTGTTGGTTGTTAATTAAAGTATTATTGTAAGGCGATCATTGATTTGAAAACATATCTTCTTAAAGCAGACTGATTCTTAAGTTATTCTTCATTAAAATGCTACGGAAGGGAATTATTACGCAGGGACCTTTCTTATCTAGGACAACTCGCTTGGCTCTAACTAATTATTACAATAACTTAAACACCATCAAGAATATTTTAACATATCTTTAAAAGATATAATATATATATCCAATAACAGATAAATATACTATTAAATACAGTGCTCTACTAACAAATTCAAAAACAATAACTTTAATATGTATATATTATGCCTAACTCTACGGACAAAACCGAGTTCAAATTAATGTATCAACTTCCCAAAATTCTTTAATGCGGATATCACTCAAATAAATAATTACTCCAATTAAAAAAAAAACAAAACCCGATTCTACGCAAACTAAACTCAATACAAAAACAATTTCCCCAGATATTTACAAGAAATGTCCCCTCACCTCATTTTGTCATCGTGACTTCTTGCGGCTAGATTGTACACACCTCGCCTCGACATACACCTTGGCCGGTTTCACCCAAAAAACCACGTCTCGAATTTTTTGCCCTCTATTTAACACCTCTATCCCACTCGTTTTACTCGTCTAGCTCGGTCGTTGGCTTACTACAAATGCAACTATGCAATTTGGCTTCATCGTGTGTACACCGTACCAATATAATTCTACTTCTAATAAACTTATCTAAATATGAATTAATAATATCCCTCGTCTCACTTAGTAACAGAATGTACAAGGAACTTGTAATTATTATATGTTTAGATCTTGTAGGACAAATTTAAATACATTTTTTACAAAGTTGCCTGTAATTAGTTTATGTTCCTCAATTTGATATTTTTGTGTATTTTAACTCTGATAAAACTTTTTAAATAATAATTATCATTAAATTTAGATTTTCAACTGTTACGTTCATTTGACTATTCATTTTGGGAACTATAATTTATACCTACTGGTACTTGTATTGTATTTAATTGAATCCGAAAAGTAATATAGAAATTAATAAGTAAGATATTTTTCAAAATTAATAATTTTTTATCATCCATGTTAAAAGATGTTTATTATCACAGTTCAGTTTATAAGGAAAAAGGTTGTTTCAGCTCAAATTCTAGGTAGCACTGGCTGGCGTCAGAGCTTTATAATCTATGAATTGCCACAACTGTGTATGTTATTGATCTATCTTCGAACCTCTGTAAAAAAAAAAAACTGATGTCAATTAGGGGACTAACTTCCTTTGGTATTGACTTACTTTAGCATACAAAACAAAAATAATGTTGGTTTAGGGGCAACTTAAATAATTGTTACGTTGCAAGTACAAGGTTCATTTTCATGTGATATAAAATCATGACTGTTAGTGTTATGGCAATGCGTGTCATCATTTGTCAGATGTAATGACAACAAATTTCGTATACACTGATGTTGTGTCATATTGTTATGATTTTTAACGTCACTTGAAAGCAAACCTTTACAATATTGGCAGTTAGTAATTTAGTACTTATACTGACTTCAATTAGTCATTACAAACCTTGTTATAGTGCTTGGCTTATTAGTATAATAATGAGAGAGATGATAGTACTCCCACTTTGCTCTATCCTAACTTTGTTTCTTGTCAGCATGGTACAACACAATATGTAAACAGTGTAGTGCATTCAACAGCTAACTATCAGTGACATGTAAACTGTAACTGGGTCTGAATTAAAGAAGTTGTTAAGCGTTTGAGTTCTATGTTTAGACTTATAATTACTGTTCAAGGTATCTTCAGCCTGCGTAGAAGCTCGATTGTTAAGAGATGAGAATGAGACATTAGCTGCTCAAATGACTGCTTCAATGGAACGTCCAGCAACTGAAGGCAGAGAAAATGGTGATGGCAACTACAGTGAAAATAGAATTTTCTTAGAAAAACAAAATTTGTAAGTATTTCCAAATTGTGCTTTTATATTGCGGCTTATTATTGATTAATAATTTATGTATTATAAAAAAGTGCTTTTTAATTTTGGAAAGGTAAAGGAAATAAATTACATAGTTGATTCTTAGAAGTGTTCAGAATCCTGTTCAGCTTCTGGTATTTCATCTGTTTGAGTACAATTTTCTGCCAAGCCTAGCGTAACCCTTTTATCCTCCATTCTCGAGACTTACTTAAGTATTGGATTCATCCGTTTGATACTCGTCTTTATATACAAATGTTTAGGACTTGTCTCCCGTGGTTGACAGTAAAAAAAAATGGTTTTGCTAGGATTGGCAGAAAATTGTACTCAAACTGATTATGTGGATCCTAGCAGATAACATTTTTATAATAATTACTTGTATTTTAGTAATGTAGAGTGATGTATTTTGAAGCTCTGTGATTTGTCATCTAATTTTCAGCAATGAAAGCCTGGAAAAAATTTGTTGAAATGAAATATTATTAAGATTTTATAATGTTTATCTTCCTAATGTTTTAAATTGATGACTTTAGCTTTAATTGTCTCGGTGAAATCCATTTAAAGAATTTTTACTGTGGAATTAGTTTGTCGGATATATTGTAATGAATTTTTTAAATTACTGATTTCTATTTGACCTGTTGTGGATCACAGACAGAAAAGATAAATGAGTGCATTCCTCTTTCTGGGTTGTATTTTCTTCTTCTAATTCGTCAATGCTTTTAGCCTCTTATTGATTCTCATATTAGGGATAGACCTAGAAGTACTGTTGAGAGCTAGTTTTTTTAGTTGTCCAGCAGATATTTTTGTGACTTGGTATGTAGGCATAAAGAGCAACCTGTTAAAATCTAAATAAACTTTTGAATTTTCTGAATAAATAAAAGATATACTGTATTGAATTTATAGAAATTTTTATTAAAAAAAGTCTAATAAAAATTGGTTACGTACATTTTATATTGTTGGAATTTTTTATGGTTTTAAAAAGTTTCAGTATATTTCAAGTTTAACATTAGTTATTGTTAATTTTTTACATTTAATCAAAAATGTATAGTTTACAATGATTCAATTTCTCACTGAAATTATATTTTTTTAGTTTAAGTAAACAGTGTTCAAAATCTGTAAATTCTTCTTTTAAAGAAGTAGTTATTCTATAAAATAACTGTTATAATGCACTGTTTTTAATTATTTTTGTTTTGTGTTTATAGATTCCAAGAAAAAGAAAAACTATTAGAACAATTAAACAGTGAAGTAGCGCTTAAAGAAAGTTGTGTAGAAAAGTTAACAAGTGAAATTAATAATTACAAGACTGAATTATCCTCTAAAGAGGTACTTGTCAAATCGTTATATGATGAAATAGACAGGTTCAAGGCTCAGCTTTCTACTATGGAGCCTATTACGAACAAAGAAAAGTTAATTAGTGAGGTTAATGAGTATAAGACTGAAAAAGCAATAACGGAGTCTCTCATCAATTCGCTACGAGGAGACGTGGATAAATATAAGTCGGAAGTTTCACAATTAAATAGTAAAGTTGCTGCTTCAGAAAGCTTGGCAAGAAATGAAAACATAGAAGAGAAGTTAGTTAGTGAGATTAATACATTAAAGTCAAGTTTAGCAGATAAGGAATCTTTAATCACAATATTAAATAAAGACATTGATAAATACAAAGCAGATATTTCTCGCCTTTCAAACGAGATTGCAATAAAAGAAGGTCAAGTTGAACAATTGAAATCTGAAGTAAACTTAACGCAGTCAGAGAAGATCTCCTTGACTCAGGAACTCAACGCTCAAAGAAGTAAAAATGATGTGAGTGTTTGATCACAATTTCTTATACTTAATGGTGAATATTTTGCATGTTTTTTAACCAAACAATATATATGTAAGAGTGATTTGTCTATGCGAGCTTCTGTAACTCTGCAACCTACCCTCGTGGCCCATGGTTGTTTTATGGTGTGGTTCTCCATCCCCTATCCATGAAGAAAGTTTCAGTTTGGAACTGTGGGTGTCAAAAGAGTGCAATGGACTTCTTATGGGAAGTCGGTAAAGCAGCTGCGAATCGAGTGCCAAAGTGGCCAAGACTGTCTAGAATGTTTTAGAAGCTTCTAGAATATTCCAGAACATTATATAATCTTTCAGAACGTTCTAGAATGTTCTAAACTGTTCTGCACCATTGAAGGGACATTTCTGTTTCGGAATTCGAGTACGTTCTAAAGTGTTGTAGAAACCTAAAACTTAGCACATATTACTCTTAAGTTATATGACAGAAAAAATATTTGCATTTCCATTATTTGCGTCTAAGGTATAAAATATTGTTCGTACAAAATATTTTATGTCAAATAGACGCAAATGCGCCTAAAAACAAACTGTCGCATATGAGCTTACTGGCGCATATTTGATCATGTATGTAAGCCTAAATGGGAAACAGATTGATTTGGACAAAACTCACTATACATTTTTGGGCCAGTGAACTCTCCCTATTTCTTTTATCAATTTGTTCACATTTACGAGTTTAGTTGCGGGTATCCGTGCTAGTTCATTTAACCCTTTTAGGACCAAGCATTTTCCGGGAGGTGTGTAAAAAATAAACTGGTTTTGGGCGAGAGGTTTTAAAAACTGCACACTAAAAATAGACATATTTGGGAAGCGTTTTTTTTTTTAAATCGCAAAATGTTTATTTATTATTTTTTTTTTTTTTAATTGAAGATAAATAAATGAACTTTTTAATAAATGAACATATAAGCTGAAATAATTTATATTTTTATTTTAAAATACCAAAATTGGGGGGAAAATATAAATTACGTATTAAAATTTTCAAAACAAACAAAAATTTTACTGTGGAAACTAGATTTTTATAATTTGTATTATGCTTCCATAACATTATTTATTATGTTTCAATTTCTTAAAAATTTCAAAAAGATAAGTATTGAAACAAAAAATTCTTAAGCGTAGACAGCTGATCGACACAGATGTGCAGAACATACATCTCAACCCTTTGCACTCGGATGGCCATACGCTATTCTCAGTTAGTTCTGAATATTTACTGAATTAGACTCCTCACAGCTCGGATGGCCAGCCTGACTGGCCGCTTACATTACTGTTGTCAGTTCTGCTGCCAACTTAACCGTGCGATGTCAACAGCTCTGAATTATTTTTCACTACAATCTGAAATGTTGTTAGTGGGTATTTATTTCTTGTTTAACAAAATATCGGCTTTTAGTAAATCTTTTATTTTGCCATACATAAAAGTAGATAATATATTATATTCTTATTGGTGAGTTTTTACTTAGCTGTAAATATATAGTTATAATATATTAAATGAATAAAATAAACCATTGTATTCAACTTATCTAACAACGTTTTTTGGTAATGTAAAATAAAACAAAAGCAAGTACTTGTTAACAAAAAATCTCTTAAAAGCCATAAGAAACTAATTGACTTTTCTTCTATTAAATTACTTCAACCTTTAAAAACACTAGCCTGGACCAGCGCAACGTAAAACTAAACTGCTGGTAAGGTTATAATGCAACGAATAATGCTATACAGACCAGAGAAAAAGCGGGAATTAATTAGTTTAAGATTTGGACGTTAGGTTTCAGCACAATCCATACAAAATAAAATTATTAAAAATAAATTAATAGAGATCATTTGTGTGGCCACTTCTACTGGCCATCCGGGTGTTCGAGGGATTTTAATATGTCCATTACTTGTCCAAAAAAAGGTAAGTTTTTGTGCAAGTGTGCTAGATTTGGTTAAAGGTAACAGATTAGGAAACCTTTTGTAATTATTTTTAAACAAGTGAATATATAGAAAGTTTTCTTTCTTTGCCTGCAATACCTATTAGAACCAATCATGATTCATTTTCTCAATAGTAATCCTATAGCAATCATGAAAAAAATATTGTATAATTTGAAAGGTGATCATAAAAGAGAATTTCCAGACCTAAATATCCTCAAGTACAAAATTGTAAAGAAAAGTAGGAAAACTTTAAACCTTAATATGATTTATAAATATTGGCCACCTCTACAGATTTTTTTCTATGTAGTCTCAATTCTAAACTGTTGTTAGTGTAGTTAACAATATCTGGATTGTTTTCACAAATCTTCTGTACTTATTACTTTTAAAATGAGATGCAGTATAACAATTTTATTTTCTATAATGTAATAATAAAAGCAGGGCTGTGAAAATAGTTCGAAAATAGATTCGAATCCGAATCCATCTCTGGATTCGATAGTCAAATCCGCCATGCAAAAATATTCGTATTCGAAAACGAATCCGCTAATCCAGATTCGGTTCAAAAGATCGAGTAGTGACTGAAAAGATTTGAAAATTTTTCAAGGTTAAAACAGTACGAATGAGAAAAAAGTAATTAACGGTTTTGAACAGAGAATGTTGCACCATGTTAGGCTGATGTGAATTAAATGTTTTACTGCAGCCTATAAGTGTTGCAGTTTGATTTCTTAATTTTTGACATTACGATTTAATTAGCCTATTAAATTTGTATTTTGTTATTCACTTAATAATAATTATTAACTAAATTATGTTACCAATTAGTAGGTGGGCTGTATTTGATTGTGTTAAATTCCCAATAAAAAGAAGTTGGACTTGGATTCAATGTTAGTTTTTAATATAATTTAATTTTAAAATAAGCTGCTCACAGTCCAATAAATAATAATTTTTATAAACACCTTTTAAAATGTATAATTTTTTAATATTTGGTATCAATTCAACAAACTTTAGAGGATTCGGATTCGATTTCAATTCGTAGACTTGAGATTCGGATTCGTAGGCTTGGGATTCGGACTCGATTCGGATTCGTAATTTGCCTAAAAATATTATTCGGATTCGATTCGGAGTCGTAATTAGCATACAAATATTATTCGGATTTGATTCGGATTCGAAATGACTGAAAAAATATTATTCGGATTCGATCTAGAATTTCTGTATTCGCACAGCCCTGAATAAAAGGTATGGTTTTAATTTGTATAGACATTTTTAAATCTAGGAATCCACTTACAGTAGAGCGTCGAAAATCCGAACTAATTGGGACCGACGGGAGTTCGGATTTTCAATTTGTTCGGATTTTTGAAAATAACCAAGAAAATGCTATTTAGGCTAAAATATATGAACTTTAATCGATTAAATTGGTTAAACAGTACAAGCAGAAAGTAAGACTACTTACATATTGTGATTTAGAAGAACCTTCACGTCATGATTACGCTTGGAACTCTCAATAATTACAGTACAGTATGTACTGTACATGTTTAAAAATTGACTTGTACATTATAGTTAACACAAACGAAAAATAAAAAAATTACTATACAGTACACTACTGTATGTAAAACACACTGTTATAATGATTACACAAAGAGAAACGAATGAACTTTCTGTATGAAAAAACTAAAAATGTACGAAAGACAGAGAAATGATATCTACTGTCCTGTAGACACTGACTGTCTGAGGGTGGATGTGATAACTGATAAAGAGATAGACTGAGTTAGTGGGGCGAGCTAGTGTAGACAAAAATAGACAAGCCAAGGTTATAACCCCGCCCCGTCCCGCTTTGTTCAACTCTGAGACAAACACGATGTTTGTTTACTGCTAGCGCTAAAGCAGCTTATTAGCGTGACAATGAAAATACTGACAGCCAGTCTGCTAGTGAGGGCGTGTGAGAGCAGGTAGTATTAAGAAGTGTTTAAAAAGGGATACTGTAATGTAATGTCAAACTGCAGTGAAGATTTTTGTGGATTTTTTAACGACGCAATTGAAATTTGCGAAATAAAAGTTTAGCAGGGGCTGCCTCGGAATGCGTTCGGATTTTTGACGTTTCGGATTATTGATGTTCGGATTATCGACGCTCTACTGTATATTTGTTTAATACATAAGAGCTGACTTCTGTTTACCTTTGTTCAAAATTTATGTCAAAATATGCTTCTGCAATTACGTAGCACAGATA
Source organism: Philaenus spumarius (assembly GCA_018207615.1). Classification (NCBI taxonomy): domain Eukaryota; kingdom Metazoa; phylum Arthropoda; class Insecta; order Hemiptera; family Aphrophoridae; genus Philaenus; species Philaenus spumarius. Next base: position 348,396 of record JAGFPH010000057.1, on the reverse strand, counting down.
TATAATTGCAATTTGTTGTAAATCTTTTAAAAAGTGGGCAACTTGTCAAAACTACTACCAGTTGGGTAAGTCAAAGTAATTCACTTCCTTTCAGTGACCTTTATGTTGAGTTTTGGAATATTTGATTTTATCTGTGGTTGCTATTCACACAATTTTAGATTGATACAACTCATCTTCTAGCCCTTCAGTAAAAACAGGTGCCAAAATATATCTAGGTTCTACTGGTGTTGAATACCATTCCTTGCTTTATTCATAACATGTTTTGCTTTATAATTGTAAAAGTATCTTCAAAATGTTAGTTGCTTTGTGGCTTTAAATTAAGTAAACTTTTTTTTAGTATTCATTTCCATAATTGTTTTAGTTTTATTCATTTGCAGAAAGAAAGCTTTTTGTTTTTGTAATTCACAACCAATTCCTGCTATTTTTATTATTCCTGATCTCTAAAATAGCTTAGTCATTTTACTTTGACTCACTGATTTTGTACAATAACATAGTTTTATACATTTTTAAATATTTGTCTCCATTTTGTGTCTGATATCAGAAAAATTACATTATTAACAACATGTTGTTTATATATATGTAGTTTGATGGTTTCTCATCTAGGTATCGGCCATTCTATGCTCACTTATGTGTTTCTGATGGGGCATGGGGACCTGCCACTTTGGTCATTCTGTTCTAAATTTCTTTTCTTCAAGCACCTTCTTTTGGAATGGTTGGCTGGCATTTAATTTTCCCAACTAAAGAAAAGCATGTCCGTATGAGATTTTGAATACCGAATAGTATTCGGACGATGCTGGATGATGATACTCAGACCATTGATATGGTATCAGCGTTTCTGCGTTTGAATTGATTAGAAATACTTGTTTCATCCAAATTATCTATTGTATTTTGTTAACTAGTTTTACTGGTGTGTTGGGCTGTTGAACTATTGTGCTTTTGTGCATTTGTCTGTGTTCAAATTGTTTAATTTATGAGCAGTCATTGAATGGTTGTGTTTTCCAGGCAATAATGAAAAACCATTAGGGTGCTTTAGTTCATTAATTTTGATATGATGAATGGTGTGGCCATTGACACTATGTTTGACTCAGATTCATTACAATTCCTCAACGACCTAAACGAGCATTATTACATCTCTCAGTTTTTAATTTGTTAATATTTTCTAAAACATAGAGTTGGTAACAAAACAAGCATCTTTTGAATATAACATTAAAACTGGATGAAATTTATTGTATGGACAAATTAAGGTACATACTATACACATCCTTTTTTAGTGTATTATTTTTTGTCAATTTAATATCTTTGTAGGTTAGGTTACAACACTACATAGTTTTTGGATTATAATTAATTAAAATATATTTATACATCAAGCATCTAAGCAATTGAATTGTAGAGTTAAATAACTAAATAGAAAAGATATAATATATTCAAATCAAAATAAACGTTTTGCGCAGATTTCGCACACATAAAGTAATGGGAATATTAAGAGCACTCGAGAAAGCAGTAAAATTTGATTAACTAAGCTTTTGTTCTTTTAGGACTTGCGTAAAAAGAACTGGAAAGTTATGGAGGCTATGACAACAACGGAAAATACATTGAAAAGTAAATTGAATCAGACACAATGCTTAGTCAGTGTAAGTGTTTTCTAAGTCTCCTTTTCCTGTCTTTGGTGTCTGTATGTACAGTTTATGTGTTTTATATGTGAATTCCTTGTTTTGTTGAGCGCTGACTGTAATAGCATTAATCGCAAATTAAATTGAACAAAACGTTTCATTTAAAATAAATCTTTAATTAATATAATCCACTTATTTTTATATTAATAGTTAATTTCAAAAAGACAACCATTGAAAGAATAAGTCTCCTTTGCCAGTTTCAAATTGAAAACAATCGCACAAAAAGACAACTTTTAAATAGTGAGAAATGTACCCTTATGACATTTATCTACCTAGGGGTCACTTATCCACAGATATACAGTATGTGCAAAATTTTCTACAAAGTTTAAACTGTTTTAGATAAATAAAATCTGGATTCTGAAACACACCAACTAAACAAATTTTGATCATGATTTAATAACATTGAGGAGGTGATTAGATTAATATGCTTAACCAAATTACAAAGCGTTTAGATTTAAATAATTATAAATATGCTCCAACTATTATAAATAATAGTAGTTAGCTATTTAATGAACTAATACTCATTTTCTATTATTAAAATAGGTTTCCATTCTACAGAATTCTTACATCGTCAGCCTATTCATCATCATACCAAATGTATGTTAAAATCCGCTTTTTGTGTCTTGGGAGGTACATTTAGTAGAGGGAAGCACATGTTATATATTGGTAAACAAATTTGGTGACTAATTGTTTTGATTATTTTGTTGGAGTAAATTCCTACTGTGGAAATTTATTTTTATAATTACAGATATATTTTGATAAATGAATTATAATTAATTGTTTATTTTCTTAGAGGATAACTGAGGAGTAGGAAATTTTTTTATACAAATATTGAAACAAGTATTATAGTCCAACATAACATAATCAAATGTTTAGTTATTTAGGCATGAAAATAAACAAGTATTTCTTCAGAAATAAAGATCTTGGGTTTTGTTTTGTGAGTCTCTTTTTTGTTAAACATAGAAATGTTCGTTCATATATATAACATGTACCAAAGTTTGTTATTACTAACATTTGTCTTCCATTACTATCAAAATTTATTTTACCGGTGTTTTCAAGAGTTTGTAAAAGTGTCATAAAAATAGTCATGCATATCTCAAAATTGAGGATCAGGAATACATGTTTTTAATGATTTAAACAACCAGATACTTTATTTTTAAACAAATTAAATACCACTATTCCTCAGCAGATCTAGAAATGTATTGGAGAAACTGTTTTTTTTTTCTGTGATTTTATTTACTTGAAAAATGTAAATTGGTCCCTTGATAAAACAACAGTGTCCATTCCAAGACTGTATCTACTTTTTGATAATCTGTATCATTGTCAACCAGGGGTGCAGAAAATGTTTTAGCACACAAAATTTCCCCAGAACACTTTTTTTCACTAAAAATTTCCCCAAAATTGATCGCTATTAGCTACAGACGCGTCGGACATTAACACAGTTTGTTTATCTATTTCAACATATTTATAGACATTATGTTTTATAATTATTATTATAGTCACTATAAATTCCAATATAAATCTTTAAAAAAATAATAATTGCACACTGTATTTTCAAAATGTTGATCCAAAAACGTAACCCCGACGTGCTACGACTGTTTAACTGTCAAAATCGGTTTTCCTGTACCATAAAACGATACCCCATAATTAATTTTCAAAATGTTGATCCAAAAATGACCCTGACGCGCTACGATTTTTTAAATGTCAAAATTGGGTTTCCCGTTCTACCCAAAACATATAAAACGATACTCCACACTGTATTTTCATAATTTTGAACCAATATTTTCAAAATTTTCACCCAGAAACGTGACTCCGATGCGCTACGACTTTTAAACTCTCAAAATCGTTTTTCGTACCAAAAAACATATAAAACGATATCCCACATTGTACTTTCATAATTTGGACCCAATATTTTTTAAATGTTGACCCAAAAATGTGACCTCCGATGTGCTACGACTCACGCTAGAAAGCTCAAAGCTTTTCAACTCTCCGCAACAAAAATACGAAGATTTTGGTACCACCACAAGTTTTCTATGTCTGTGAGTGCTTATATCGTGTATACAGGAAAAGAGACACCCACAAAATCATTGCGCATGACTTCAATACTTCGGCATTCTAATGCGAGCCGAAGTAATAAATGAGTACGCACATCACATTGTACGCATTTTACTAATAAAGACTGATTTTTAATTTTAGTAAAAAAAATGAAAAAACATCAGTAATAAATACCTATACATTAAGAATCGTTGCATAATTTGGTATTCTAATCGCTTGAATAATATCGTTTGTATGAAACTAATCAAAATTTGCATACCGGTATAGTAATAATTATTTAATAGCTAACGAATGCCAGTATTTGAACACCCGTCAAGAATCAGGAAAATATCAACCGATACAAAAATATTGTATCGGCAGCTCGGCCGTACGATATTTTGTGCTTTGAAGATTAATATCGTATCGGCGGCTCGATTGTGTGTATTTGTGTTTATGTATATGTATCGTACAAACTGATTAGGCTGACCTTTGTTCCCATTCATTTCTTATCTATTTTTCCCCAAAATTACTTAATTACATTTTCCTTATTATTTGTGGATTTTTCCCCAGCTCAGTCCCAATTTCCCCCGAACCTCGTTCGGACATATTCTGCAGGCCTGTTGTCAACCACTTATTTTCAAATGGAAGCTTTATTTATTTTGTATTGAATGTTTAAAACACAGGCATGATTTCTGTAAAACAACTTTTTGTTTACAGCTGCATTTAAAAGTCAGTTGAAATTAACTTGTGTTTATTTGTTGTAGGTAGCTGCAAACACTGCAAAAGTAGAAGAACAATCAGCAACTAGGCAGTTCTTAGCTCGAGTATTTCCTAATGTTCAGGTTAATGGACAAAAGGTAAATCGGGAGGTACTTTTTAAATTATTCTTTAGGATGAAATACAAAATATATAAGGGTAGAAAAATAAATAATTTCAACTAGCAGAATTCCTAGGAGTTTTACATCTCCAATAAAGTAAAACATTTACTATTTAACCCTTGAAGTGTCACGCTAATTTTTTGCAATGCCTGGCTATTTCGGTGCGTGTGCAAGCATATTTTCAAAAATTTACCAAATATAGTAATTATAAACCAATTCAAAAGTGTTACATAGCTTTTTTGTAGAGAAAGGTTCAAAGAATTCATATAATTATGCCAGTAAAAAAATTGATTGATGTAAGATATAAAAGTTATTAGCTCAAGAAACAAAAAATGTTCAATAACAAAAGGAAAAAGTTCAACTTAGGCCTACATAAAAAGTAGTAAACATTTTTTGTTATTTTTTTCAATATGTACAAAAGTTACGTAATTTAGTTCTAAATAGAACTGTATAAAAATATATATCAATTTCAAATTTCTTATTTTGAAAACACCAGTTTTTAAGTCCCTACTACAAAACTGCTAACAAAACTAGGCCTAGTTTGAATAGTAATTTAGGAATATATGCTTTGCCCAAAAATTAAATATTATTATAACAAAGTGTAGAGAATAAATCAAAGAATTGATCTGTATACTTGTAAATTCTAATTTTGCTAAAGTGTTTCATTTAGTTTTACTTGAATCACAAAATTATATCAAAAGAATAAAAACTCTCATGTACGAATCCTAAACAAGATAACGTGTGATCGACCGTTATAACAACTCATGTAAAGCGTGAGAACAGCAAGTTTTGAATTTCCCACTTATCTGTATTTCCCAGGACTGTACAAATAAAACCGTTACAGTAAATGTGGTTTTCTTACGAAAACTAAGATTGAACTTTTTTCTACAGATCGATATAAACATATCTATACAAATTAGGGATGTGTCGATACCAGATTTTTTGATTCTCGATACCGATACCGATACTTTGAAAAATCGATTCTCGATTCCCGATACCAATACCTAAAAAAAAAAAAATACTGTGAAAAAAAATTAATAAAATGACGAATGTCCGCAAAGAATACGACGCCCGAATATTATTAGCGCTAATTTAAAAAAACGCCGGGGTTAAAAATAATTTAATTACCACAGTAAATGCCTGCAAAAAATCGATGCCCGAATATAATTAGTACCAATTTTATGAACTACCATTGGTGAAATGTTATTAAAAATAAAATGACGAATGTCCGCAAAAGAATACGACGTCCGAATATTATTAGCTCTAATTTTATAAAACGCGGCATCCAAACGCAATTTAATATACAACAGCGTATGTCCGCGAAAACAATCTAATGTCCGCATGAGAAAATACAATTAACCTAGTCCAATGAAAAACACGTTTCAACAGAGTTTCAGTAACGAAATAGCAGAATGCGTTGCAATTTAAAATAAAAAAAGTTTTTAATTATTCGGAATAATATTTTTTACGACTGACTAGGATTGCGTTACTCGGAATATCATATGTTTTGTTTTTCTGAACATTCAATTCGGATTAGTTCAGAAATAATCGGAACTTAAATCATCGAAAATTTGATTCGACGGCGTCCGTTTAGTCCCGCCGAAGTCTGAACAACTTGTTAGAACAAAGTACTGTAATATCAAGTTAATAACGCTGTGTGTAAATACTTACAGTATTCAGTTTTAGTGCAGTGTTTTATTCATTTTTTTTATTAAATTTAAATATTGTGTTGATTTGTTCGGGTAATTAAATTGTGCAAGCCTACTCACTTACGAAGGGCTGCCAAGCGCTCGGCTGACTCAACAGCCGCCACTGTTCCGTTGAGCGCCCAAACTCCCTGAAGTCTACAACTCGGCTGGTTATACGAGTAAAAACCTTTAAATTCGGAATTACGTGCACGACGTGCAGTACTGTAATGTACTTCTTTATTTACAGTACATTTCCGCTTTCGGATAATCGATACTATACTGAATTAACATATTAATTTGATTAAGTTTAGTTAGTTGAGGATATGTGGAAACTTAACCGGAGTAGGCTAGTCTTTTCAGCAATGACATCGAAGTGTGGCAATATTTTATAATAGACGTTGAAAGTGATGGACTTTTGTCTGTAATTTAACTTAGCTGAATACTTGTATTTAATTATCTGTACATAACATACTTAATCATTTCAGTATTCAAATTAAATCTTATACTTTACTCTTAAATTCTTGTTAAATTCCTTGAATAATAAATACTCCTTGATTTAACTCTAGAATCGGGAACAAAAAAAAAAAAAATGGAACCGACCCATCTCTAAATAAAAAGTAAAACAAAGGAATTCCGTCCGCACTCCCATAAAAATCATAAATCACGGGTAACGTAAGTCCCAACAAGTTTTACCCGACTTCAAACAAATAAAATTATTACTTTAAAGTTTAAAAATACTTTTGTTACCGATCTATAAAATGTGTTATTTTTCTTCACAATAGACACCCTAATTCTATAGACACGATAACAAACGAATCCATAAGTGTTTGACCTTGAGCCTACTCTAGACTTCTTGTGTACAAATAACAGCCTACGCATAAATAAAAATAAAACAAGAAGCGTTTACTTATGAAAGGAAACAATTGCCTAAAACATTTTATTGGGGAAAATGTCCACTTACATAAAATTACAGTAGAACCCCTCTTAACCGGCCTCGGATCAATCGGTCCTCGGCTTAACCGGCCTATTTCAAAAAACAACAAAATCAAATATATTAACTGGCCGAAGTCTCAAACATCGATTATTTGACGGACATTTCGGGATGACGCAATGTTATTTGTGCTACTGTATGTGTTAATGTTGTGGCAGGGAAAAGGGGGGAGGAGGAGCGTAACAAAGGAAGCCGCCTTGTCGATTGATTCTTGCCGCGGAAGCAAGAGGGGGGATCAAATCTTGCTTCCCACGGCAACTGTATTATTTTTTCTTGGAATCAATTAACCAAGCGGCATCCTTTGTTTCTCTTTCTTCATCTGTTTATTTCTCGGAACCTTTACTGAATTTCGTGAGAGCAAAAGTGCTTGAAAACAGGAGGGGAGAAAAGGAGGCGAGGGAAGTTCAAATGTTTACATGTAATTTGTTAGTGTTTGTTTGTGTGTGTATGTACAGTACATACAATAAAATCAGTTGCAATAACGTCTTATTTCCTTTATTATTTATTAAATATGTACTGTAGGTTATTTTTTAACTAAAATCTATTTTTTACGGGAACCTCGGATCAACCGGCCAAACTCGTAACCGGCCAGGGTCTCGGTCCCGACCTGACCGGTTAAGAGTGGTTCTACTGTAATAATGTTTTACATTTTCCCTACTGATATTTATTGTAAAATGCTGAATTGAGTTAAAATACAGAGAATGCGATTGCAAATACCGGAGATTACATTCACGGAGTCTATACGAGAACGGGCAGTTCTGACAACTGAGTATCTCGTGGTATCGGTAATCGGTATCGAGTTTCGGCTATCGATTCTCGATACCGATACCAAAGCTAAAGTATCGGTGGTATCGAGAATCGGTATCAAGAATCGACCTATCCCTAATACAAATACATCGAATTGTAAGAGATATATTGAATCCAAAATGTGCTGTTTCATTGGTTGAGAACTACAATTGCAAGGCTTTACAGAAACCTTTATATTTTCAAAACTATAAGAGTAGCGTCTGATTGGAAGGCGGTTTTAGATAATTCAAATCTTGACAAATCCAAAGGTATCTTATATTATTGTCAAAATATGTCTGTCGAGCGAAATTAGCCTTAGAGAAGTGCCATATTTGTGTAATTTCCTATTGCTTTCTTGCGCAACATCAATTGATTTAGAAAACTACAATTTTAAAACAATGATTTCATATGTAAATATACGTTTTAGAAAAAATTTTAAATACAAAAATTTAAATTTAAGTCATTTCCTTTCCAACACTTTTTGTTTTATTGTGATTAAATGATTTTTAGTGGGTGAAACATCCAATACAAAGTACAGTTGTCAATTGAGTGGTGAGGGGCCTAGGCCAAGCGCTAAGACTGCTCAATTGAGCAAACAAACACTTGTAGGGTTAAAGAAAGTATTAGCCAGATCGTGCTCATATTAGCCAGAGGGAAACACAAACAGCTTTCTAATAAGTTCTAAGCCATCATTTCATTCCTTCACCACTTTCTATTTTGTTGGTGACGAGATCAGATCGCAGATCGCTTAGTATTTACTGTTGGAATGCTAAACATGTTTGTATAAGTTTGAGCGTATTTGTGGTTAGCTTTGTTACTTTCCTTCTTTATTAGTTTATTTGGGATAAAATAAAAGATTTGAAGCAAGAAGAAGTATTATATTTAGTTTTAAATTTTTATCAATAAATAAGACTTTAGAGATTTAATTTAATAATAACAAATATTATTGGTTATTTTTTTGGGCTGTTTAGTTAGTTGAATTGGTTAAATAAAAATAACTTATCTCACTAAATAATATATTTTTTTAAATACAATAATTTTATGTGTACTTTTGTTGAATCATTCTAGAGCCAAGAAGAGTGGTTAGAGTATTTTGCAGATACAATAAAGAAACAAGTGGGATCCCAACAAGATAGCTCAGCATCAGCAGACAATGATGCACTTTTATCTGAACTAGAAAAACAAAACTCTCAGCTACAAACAATGGTCACCAATTACAAAACTATAATTGCAGATACGGTATGTTTCTATCTACCTTGATTATGGCCTCAATATTAATTTTATTCTCAGGTTACGAAACTGATTTACACAGCAAAAATGTATTTAAATGTACAAGATAAACTGTGTATAAAGTCATCTATTATTTGTTCAACTGTTTATTAACAACTGTATTATGTAATTCTTTTAATAAATAAATTATTCTGAAACAAGTCCACCTTAATTTTTGGGAAATTTCAGCATGGTTTCCTTCAATAAAATTGTAAAATCATGCAAAACTTAATGTAAAATATATTACAAATTGAGATGGATCTCCTTTAGAAAATGTACAAGTCAACTCTTGATTTTTGGCAGAATTGAATGGTTCAAAGGCCAGATCCACGGATAAGCCCAAATTTGAATAGAAATAGTAGAATAAATGTTAACTTGATATACAAACACTTTTAGTGAAAGCTACAACAGACAAGGGTTGACATTGTCCCCCTTGTGGTCAGCATACTGATGCTTTCTCTTACAAGCATCGAGGCAGAAAAAAGTAAACAAAAGAGCAGGAAGTGATTCATAACAGTAGAAGTCACATAAAGATGTCTTTTTAGGAACAAGATGTAGTATTTGCCACCATGGTGAGTTTGTGTGCATAAAAAAGGCTCTACCCTACGTGCTGCTGTTTTGCTGGACACAACCCTCTTGAATAAATTTACAGTTTATAAAACATCACTACTGCACTTTACATAACATAGTTTCTTGTAAAACTACTGCAGTGCTGTACTTTATATTGTTATTATTATTATAAAAGGACTTGAGCATTTACACAAAATAAGTACAGTACACAGTATAAACCAAAATCGGCTGTGAATAGAGGATAATCGAGATTTTACTGAATTTGGAAATTCTCATTGTTACATTGTTCACCAATCAATATGGTCATGTTGTTATTAATTAATTTGAACTATTACTTTAATGTATAATCAACATCCAGTTTTTATTTCATACTAAAGGTAGATAGTTAGTTATGGTTTTACTGTCAGTTTCCTGATTTTTGCACGTTAAAAGTATAGATTGTTTACTTGTTTTATAAGTATGGTGAGTTTATGAAATTGTTAGATTGACCTATTAGTTTATGACAAGTAATGAAAGTAAAAGATTAAAAAAATATGTGAATGGGATGAGTAGGGATGTAGCTTTAATATCTAGTATTCCTTCAATCGACTTTCGCGAATAACGAGAGTTGACTCTATATTATATGTTTTTCTTTTCAGGAGGGAATGTTAAACCGACTACAAAACCATGTTGAGGAAGAAGAAAGCCGTTGGGGACAACAAATCCAAGCCTTAGAAGCTCAGTTGGAAGCTGTTATGTTGGAAAGAGACAGATTAGAGGTATTTTTATAACATATTTTAGTTTTTTGGAGAAAGAAGAAATTTCCTAGGCTTGACAAAAACGTTTAAAGGTATGATTAGGAGAAAAAAATGTTGGCTCTACATTTAAATTACTACCTGAAAGTTTACTTTTTTAAATAGGTAATAATTGAATAATTATTATATACAATAATTTGTAAATGATGTGGATAAAAAAGTACACTGCATAAAAAATACTTATAAATGAAGTTATTTAAAGAAACGTCATTGGCTAAGTTTTGGCAACCAACAAAAATTTAAGGAATTATAAATTTATTAAAAATTAATAGTAAAATAAAATTATTATAAAACCTGACTTTATATAACAGATGACATTTCTATTATACAAATTACAAGGAATTAGTTAGCTGATTTAGTTGTTGATGTGTATAACATATATTTTGTGTACATTGTCAAGGAGAATAGTGAGTTGGCAGCACAGCTTGAATCTACACTAGGTCTGAACAAAGAACAGTCGAAGGAATTAGCTCGCCTCAGAAGTTTAGTGCAGATAGGACAAGATACGTACAATGAGGAACATAAACAAGTGCTTTTCTTGCAACAAGAAGTTGCAAGTATCAAGGTAAGTTCTGTCTAAAACATATATTTTTTCTTTTAATGTTCGGAATTTACCAAAACAACAAAATAGATGTGTCAAACAACCACATTCTTGTTTATCATTTTAAAACTAAATTAATTTCAGCTTAAACATTGTTGAAAAATCTAAAATTATAAATAGTCGTAAGAGACTCAATCTATCAAAATCAACATTTTTATTTCAAATTTCTTACATATTTGTGGTAATAAAGTATTCGTTTTCATTCAACTGTAGGTACCAAATCTAAAGCATTGTGTGGGGTTTATAAACTGGTTATAATATTGTAACGTGCTGTCGCTTGCCAGCCGTTTACAAACAAAGTTTATTAATAAAAATAAAATAAATCAAATTTTGACAAGTTTTTTCTAAGTTAACTAATAAAAAAATAGCCTTTTTGCTGCCTAACAATTACTTGTAATCTCATATTTTCAATTTGTTTACTTTACTTTATTTATGTATTGCTATTTCAATTCTACAAAATATTATTCCCTTAACCATAACAAAAACAATCAAACATAACCCCAAAATTGAAAATAGGTTATGTTAAAGTCAGATTTGTGGTTGTCACGGCTGACTACCAAATCTCTGTTACGCAGATTGGTTTACTCATCTGTGCGTACAGTCATCAACTGCTGGGCTTCCGACTCTAGAAAGACGAGATCTGTGTTCTGTACACAGACCCCCTCCCCCGGAATCGGAAACTGCGGCAGATGACCGACGCCATTTTATTCTACTTAACCTACACTGACTCTAATTTAATTAGCTAGGTTCATTTTACCATGAAGTACTTTACCAGGAATGGAAAGGACTCAAATCAACGAAACATAATAGTTGGCATTTAGATTTACTCCTCCATTACTAAACTGATCCAATTACACAACAAAAATAAATGACTTGGCAAACCATTTAAAAAAAAAATATATATAACCCAAACATTCATACACTCTTTCAAAAATCTAAATTCTAACATACAAAAAAATGATTTCTTATTCACAACCTTCATGAATGCAGACCTTTTATATTAGTTATTTGAAAATATTTACTTACGTACATTTTTTATCAACTTTATGAATTTGTAGTGCACTTTTAAAACTTACGAGACAAAAAATGAATTTACTTATTTAAAAAACACAATGTTTTTTATTTTATGCAAAATCTTTTTGAAAACCGTTTTATAGTTAGTTAATGTTTAGCCTCATTTTTACACTGTTCGTACTTTATTAATGCGCAGATATAATTCACTCCGAAAACACTGTTTAGCTTTTTGCATGTCACCATCGCTGGTCGGCCATTTCTATACTTTCGTAAGGCACGCTCGCCTTTGAAATTTACTAAGTCGATAACTTCGACTAATGATGTCCGATTTTCACCGTTTTACATTTTACCGTGAATTCACTGTCTCTACTATCGTTCAACACTACTTAAATTGTATTTCCTACAGAAATACCGCAAACTCCATACTTACGGAAGCATTGCACTCCACATACCAAAAACAGGTCAGTACTGCTCGATGACTGTTCAACAAGTGAGGACGAAGCTTGCCTCAAGCTATGGACGCTGTAATAGAATGACGTCATATGGCGCGATGTATTTCCACCAATCATTTGCGTTTTTTTATTTCTTCTTTGCTTTTAATCTATGCGTTTCGAGGCTAAGTGTGTTTTAAATTAATAGTTACACCCTTCGTTGGAGGCTACCTTTCGATGACGTAGTCATTTTATGTCTAATAATTATTTGAATTGTTTGTCTCTTTATATTATAAAAATTACTTTTCAAATTAACTTTTGTGAGTTAATTATTCTAAAATTAAGTTTATCTGCATTCCCCTTTGGATTTGTATGTTTATTAATTTCTTACAAAAATGTGATCTTTTAACATAGGCTAAATCATCCAAAATTTACTTCACTACTCCCTTTACGTTATACCCCTTTTTACTTTATTAAATCCCTGAAACTCACATATATTTTAATATACATATTATATATTTTTATTTTGTTTATATTTCACATATTCAAAAGTTAAAAGTAATTTCAACTTTATATGCAAACATATTTAGAATGCAAACGTAATATAATAATAAAATTAAGAATCCCAAAGGAAAACTGTTTTGGAGCGCCATCAAAGTACAATTTACACAATTACGTTAAAAAAAAGAGGACTTACAGTAAACTTAATAAAGGAAAATATAAATTACAAACATTAGAATTACACAAAATACTTAAACATAATTACATTTAAAAAATATTATATTCTTTTAGAGATTTAAGAAATAATTTTAATTTGTCTAACAAATTATCAGTTTTAAAAGCCAAGTCCTAACCAATCTGAGAAACCTCGTCAGTGACCTTGCTTCCTTCACACTAATTGGAAGACTGTTATAGAATCAAAGTGCATTGTAAGTAACAAATTTTGATAATGGTTCATCTTAGTCTTTAAAGTTTGTATTTATTCTACTGCAATTTTTAAATGATGGAATCTTTCAACAAATTTCATATTTCAGCAACATGTTTATTTTTAAAAAGTATTTAAAATCAATTATGGAATGTGCATAAATGTATTTAACTTTTATGCTTTTTAACTTCCTTAATATTGTTTTTTTTTTCTTCAAAATGTTGATTTTTTTTTAAAACCTTTCTATTGACATGCACTACCACTAGAATAATTAATTTATAGAAATTTCTTAACAAAAATCTTCATTTTGTATTTGATGCAAGGCAAGGACAAAACATTAAATTTTAAATTACAATGTACCCAAGAAAACTGTAACACATTCTAAGAATTATGATTGTATAAAATCAGAAGTACAAAAGTGAAGTAATTTTGAGAAAGGTCAAAGATTTACATTATTTTTTTTAACATATATATTTTATTTTTTAGGCTGGAGAAGAGCATCGGACATCAAATGGTCTTACAAACGTAGATGTAAGTACAATTTTGAGATTGTAATTGGCATGAAGTATAGTGATACGGAAGATTTCAGTTTTTTTTCCTATTTGTTTATTAATTTATTTGTTTAATAATGTTTACCCTTCTGTATTTTACTAAAATTTCTGACTAAATATTCTTATTTCAAAACTGCATGGTGTTAACACGAGGAATGATCTTAACCCTTAACTACTATAGCTACGCCCCTCAAAATCTCTCTGTTTCACCCCCTCCCCCACCACCCCCATACCTTGGTTGTGCCCAGTACCTTTCACTTGACTTGAGTCTTTGTGTTGTGAGAGTCGTGGCGCGCTCTGACTTATTGTTTAGAAACAATATTGTATTAACGTCTGGTAAACGTACTACAGCAAGTAGTTGTGTTATTTTTCCGCAGCGGTAACATCCTGTAGACGGGATATAGTAATAGTATGATTTTATGAAACGCTTTTTGATGTAATGGGGACGTGTTATAGTAATAGTGTGGTGTTTTTAATTGCATTGTAACTTTTAGACGATGCGTAAAAGTAATGCGGTAATAGATTTTTAAATTTTGTCAATATTTTCTTTGAATTACTATATAATTTTATATTTTCTAAATTGCATTGTGACGTCTTAAGAACTTATGAAAGTAATTATAGATTTTTGTAAATATTTTCTTATAATTTCTATACAGTTTTACACATTTTATATTTACGTGTATATATTTTACTCCTATTGAACTGAAATTAAAAACCCCTGCAACCATCCTTGCCTAGTTGTAGCCCTCGACTGAGGCTGAAACATAAAATAAATACTGGTGACAAACTGTGAAGATGATTTAGCGACTGTATCGATGGAAATCTTAACGACTTTGACAGCGATGATACCGATCTTGACCCAGACTATGCAGTAGAAAGTAGACGCAACAATGACTCTGAACAAGAAGTGATTGTTCATGAAATTCCGAATGCACCACAGACGACGAAGAAATTGTACCAGAAGAGGAACCAGATTGGGTTAATCATGTAAGAGAAATTATAGAAGGAGTTGTTGAAAGTGCTGGTGAGGAAAATGAGCAGCAAATGACTCCTACTCGGACAGAATCTATTTTTCTGTAGAAAAGTGATCAGAAAAAAACAGCTTTTAAATGGCGGAAGAACATGCCTCCTGCAAATGTAAAGAACATGGTTCACAAAATTATTAGCCAGGTTTGAAAGACAAGTGAAAAAAACTTGGTGACAATCCTTCGCCTGATTGTCGCTAAGTTAGTATTTTAGGGTATAGTAGTTAAGGGTTAAATCATAAAATCCAGCCTCTTATAAATTTAATTCTTTTTCTAATAACATTTTCTAATTTTTTAATCATGAAAATGAATGTTAAACTTTAAATTTTACTCTATACACTTGATAAGTAGAATACTTTTAATAAAATAAATATTTTCCTTAAATTTATGTTTAGTAGGTTTTGAAATAGTATTGTTTATATATTTTTTTTATGGTTTTTATTGCCATGAAATTATACACATAAGAAGAATTATTTATTGTTAATTTGGTGCTTACAAACATTACAATGAACCTTTCAAATAACCTAACTTTGTGTATCAGAATAAAAGACATTTTAATTTCACAATTTACCTTTCTTTGAAATCGTGATATCATTTAGTAAAATTTACTAACCAGTATTGCATACTTAATCCTGAAATAGTGCTGATGTATACTTCCATATACTTTTTGTTTAAGCTTTGGGTGATATAACTAAATAGTGTAAATATTGTACATAAATAACTGAATGTACTCCTTCCTTTATTAACATTTAATTAAGTCATATGTAAAGCTTCAAAATTTTATAATTGACAATTTGTTATTTCACAAATCCAGCAATATTTATTGGCACAATTTATTAACCAAATTGAATTTATAAATAATAGGATTAGTTCTGCAGAAATAATATTTACAGTATTAAAAATATCTCTAGACTTTAATATTGTACACTTTATTAAAATATTAGTACAAATTCCAGATGTTTTTAATACATTCATACATTTTCATGGTTCATGTCTTACTACTTCTGAATATAACTTATTAATTCCTTTAAAGTTTCATTACAAGCTCTGAAAGTTCAACATGTCCATCTTTCTAACCTGTCCATTATTTGTAAATTATGGCTTGAGTTTAACTTTATGTATCTGTCATTACACATCCTTTTCAACATTGCACAAGTATTACTTTTGGGTTTGGTAATTTATGATAAATTTTATTAATTTTAAAATGTCGACCCTGTTAATAATATTAGTTTTTAAGTTACATTCCTTTGTCTGTATTATAACCAGTTTATCAAGCTTTGATTAACTCATTTTTAAATTACTAATTTATTACTCTGTAATTTATTTATAAATTTCTCTCTCATAATCACTTCCTACTTTCATAATTTAAACGTATTGTAGAAAGGCCTGAAAGATTACTAGAGGCCATTGCTTGGACTCTGGCATATTTCTCAAAACTGCCGCTAACCTGATTGATATTGTTTAAATAAATCAGAAACATGTATTTTATTTTTTTTATATTCATAGACAGTAAACAATTTCAAGAGATAAAAATTTGCTGATTTTTGTAAAAGATTAAATTCAAATATATTATTGCAATATTTACTAAATATTTCACAATCTATCTTACACTTGAATAATTAATAAAAAATGTTAAAGTAAGTTAGGACAAACAAAAAAAATGTATAATAACATCAATTTATTTATGAGCTGTATAACAGGTCAGTAAACACAAAATTTATTGAAATGTTAATAATAAAAAGAAAATAATGGTATATACATCAACTAAAACTTAATAATTTGTCGATTGATAGTAACCCTCCATGAGTCTCCTGGTCTCAATGGTTAAACAAACTTATTAGATTCATGGAATTAAAGTTATCAGCAGTGTTGTCAGTGGCTTTAATATTCTTACTGTTTCTCAAATTAAACAACAGATTACTGTTTTTAATCTATTTTTTATTTACATTTTACTGCACTCACAAGTTGTACATCTGAAATTAGAAAATCTGTTATACTTGTTTATGCTTCTTTTTTAAATAACAACATAATTTAGTCATTAACAGTTTATTTCATAAACATTCGGTTTTATTGTATGGGATTTACAGTAGTGTATATTTTTAATGTAGGTACCTTATATAATTTCAATTTCCGTGCTTCTGTCTCCCTTTTAAGAAATGTTTTGTGGGTCAAACACATATTTGCATCTTAAGAATTATGCATTTAGGTGGATAATCGTAACAAACTTTGTTTGAGTAAAATTAAAATGCAAGAATAACAGCTGTAACTAATTTAATTTCCTTGGATATCTTGTTTGTTGTTATTTCTTCAAATGTCTTCTGACTGGAACTAGTATCACTTTGGTGCAATTTTATTAATAGATTAGCATACAATTTTTGGTATTGGATATGTTGACTTGTGTTAACCTACTGCAGTTGATTTTAGCTCAAGAAAGTATAATCCCTCAATGATGTTGTTTAACTTCTTTATTTTATGCCAGTTAGTCTAATGAATACAGGGGATCACGGTTTAGTACCAGAAATCATCAGTAACTAGGCTTAATCCTAAAAGTGATATAGGTTCTAACTGTGACAGGCTCAACCAACCAGCATATTTAACCACTCTATCACTCTGATGCCTGATTTTATAAACACATGTGTAACTTTAAAACATTTTCTAAAATTATAATTGCATACAATTCATAAATTTTGTGCCCTCTTAACAACTGGTGTTATATGTTCATTTTTATTGTAGAAAATCACAACATTTCTGAGTAATTTTCAATAACAATTTCATTATTCGTTCAATAAAAATTTCAAATAACTTGTTTTGTAACTATCTGTATGTAGCTTTTTAATACGCTAATAAATGCACAATATTCTCAGCTAATAAATGTATTTGTGATCAGAAAAGCGATTTCTTAAAATGATTAGAAACAAGGCTTGATAAAACCGGTTTAAATCCAACAATTCCTTACACCTCACTTATCTGTTTCTTTCCAACAGACGGCTAGTCAAACTCTTCATAAGCGGCAAAAGTTTACAGGTAAAGTTAAGCCTCTTCTGTACACAATAATTAGGTGTGTTGGGGCCACAATTCAGGGCGAGGATGTTTCATTCATTCTGTTCATTCAATTACTCTTACTTTTTTACTTCAAAACACTTTTGTGGTGTACGCTTTATTAGGTGAAGGGTTTTTCAGTCATGACAAGATAATGCTTGTTTTCAAAAATTGTAAATACTTTTTGCCTGTGCATGGAAGATACCGTTGACGCTTTTAAGCACCTTGACAGCACTATATGATACCGCAATCATAATGTTCAGGAGTGGTCCATATTTGCCATTGTCAGTATATTATGTTAGAAATATTAAAGTCTAGACGGACTAAATGAAGATACTTTGTACCGAACTGAAGAATGTGGTTTTTAACATATCAAACTTTCTTTCCTGAGATTTATATTGTACACTTTAATACTATTTTTTATTATTTACGATAACTTTATTGTAAGTCATCTTCTGTATATTATATGCAGTTCAACATTGCTGTTAATGTTTTCTTTTACTTGAAATATAATTAGTTTGCACTGCCTGTTTTCCCATTTATTAGTGTCTCACAATTTTTGGGTTTTGTTTAGCAAAAATACTTCACATAATTAAAAAAAGTTACAGTAGTAGAATACAAAAAGTAGATTATTATTTTATAACACATACAATATAATACATAATGTTGCCTAACATTACTTAATTAACTGAAGTTACTTAATTGTTGAAATATTTATGAACGCTTTAGTAAATTTTTTAACAGCAAGATCAATGTTGCTTTAAAATCATTTTTTAACCAATTAGCTAATGTTAACAATTAATGTATCTTAATTTTGGTTTATTTATTTTTTATATCTTTAATTTCAAAGCAGTAAACAGACAATTGTGGGGGAAATTATTCTGAAACCTAATTTTTATGAATATTTTGTATAATATTTTTGTTTAATAAGAAGGGATGAAGTAAATTAATTTTTTTCATAAGTTAATGTTTGGGGCTGTAAATAATAATAATGATGTTCCACAGAGGGTTGTAGAAATGTTCCGAAATTCTCTAATTTTGATAAAATTTAATATAAAAATTAAATGTGCGAATTACCCGTTAGATTATACAGACTAACTCTTTCTGTAAAGAAACTAACATTACTTTTGGTATAATATTGTACATAAGTCATTCTCAATAAATTAAGTACAGTAAAATATTTTCTAAATATTTAGTAAACAATTCTCTTAAATGCTTATTTTTAGAAATATCGTCTTGGCCTTGCCTAATTAATTGTACAGTAAAAACATGCTTTAGCTAGTTGTAACTATTGGTTGAATAATCAGTATTGATATGGTAATACCTGGTATTTTCTCAGTGTTTCTCTCATTCCCTCCTACTAGCAGTATCCCCATCCCCTTCTCAGATCTCTACAGTAAAATTCAATTTTTAAGTCTCAGTTAACAATTTAATTCAGTTAAATGCTAGGAAAATTCCAAGTATGTGTTAACTAATGGGGGTTTCAGAATTACTAATCATAATAAAACATGACTTATGTAGGGTGCAAGCATGACTAGTTTAAAGTACAATAACCTATGTAACATTTTATACTTCAAAATTCCTATCTATAAAATTCCCATATCCCAAAAATAAAACTTTACCAACACATATCTTTAAAGTTGCAAAATACTTGTAAAAATACAAAATTTCCAGGGTAAAAATTAATTGAATGAATTTTAAAACATATATAGTGTGTTAATATGAATTTAATTTTTTTGGTTAGTACCGTAGCACAGTCATATACCTCTGTGCTTTCATTCTTGTTAGTTTCTACAGGGTTTCCCTTGCCTCCACCTAAATAGAGAGCTGTCATGAAGGTATATATGTGCTGATTTAATATGGTCACTTTTCGAGTAATTAATAATAAGTTGGTAGTTAAGAGGTGTGAGAGAGACCGAATGTCATCTAGTATTACTTATTTCACCACAAAAATGGACTAATTTGAACAAACTTTTATTTGCTATAAATGCCTCATTATCTCTGATCTATACTGTATATAAAATCAATAACTATACAAACTTTTACATTTCTTTTGCCTTTGGTGCCTGCCATTACTAATTTATAAATGATGCTTAGATTTAGCCATATGTTTATTTCTCCAAGGACATATAATAATAGAGAGACGTTCAATAATTAAAAACTAGACAAATTGCAAAAGCAAAAAACTACTGAGTATTGTTAGATGAAACTTTCTGAGGATCAAGCTGGCACCGTTGGGTGCAAATTCAATCAGCTGTTTGAAATTAATATAAAGAAACATAACCTCTTTTGTTCATTTAAAAACTTTTGTTCAGTGTTAAGTGATAAGATTTTTGTTTTTCAAAAGTGTACAACTGATCGCTATTTACTTGAGAATATTGAAGCAGTATGGTGAAAAATGTTTTGGAAACATGTATAAATGGATTGAACAGTTTAAAACAGACAGAAAAGTGTCTCCTATATTTATCGCTCCAAATGACCGGTTAAAGTTTCAAAAGACGCAATGTAAAATGTATAAACTACCTTATTAAATAGTAAGTATAAAATAAAACTGAGAAATGGTAATAGACATATACAAATCATGACAATTGCTAATTCGTGTAATGTTAGTGTTGAAACAGTACATTCGATCATTCATAAAAAGCTGAATTATCACAAAATGTGTTTGAAAAGGAATCCAAGATAGTCGAATCAAGTTTTTAAAGACACCTGTGTTTGCATTTGTTCTGAACATAAACAACTATTGATTTATCATAATAATACCTCATTTCCTATTATGGTGTTAAATTTGAATGTGACAGTTGTTCCGCCATAGTACCTTTACTAGTCTGTATTTTTGTTGATGAATTCCAATTGAACATATGTTACATGCTGCACGATATCACCAACCCTTATACCACGAGAGATCATACAAAATTTGGGTTAGGAGTTTTTCCCACATCCACCTTATATTTCCAATCTTACACCATCCGTTTTTTTATCTGTTCGGCCCACTCGGAGAGTTTTTACATGGCACCAATTTAATATGGGAATTTCAAGCTCTCAAAGTGATGGGATAAGTGCCAAATGTTTGTGGAGTTAAGTTCAAAAGTAGTGCAAGTTTCATTGTCATTGAATAAAATGTTTTTGTTCACAGCCATTTGTCTGATTAATTATTGAATGTCCCGTAGTATTTGTTCTTTATATTTGTAATTTTCTTTCATGAAAAAACATCTTCTTTGAATAACAGTTATTTTGCGTATATTATTTTAGGTACAACAGAAGAATCTTTTAACAATAATTGGCTAAGAATTATTTAATATGCTACTTAACATTGAGTAAAATATTTTAGATAATTTAAGAAAACAAATCCGATTGAATATATAAATACACACATCAGATTAAATATTTTCTTTTGATGAGACTGTAAGATTTAATCAAAAATATATTTCTGTGGAAGATATTCTAATAATTTTGTAGTTTTTGCTTGTTGATTTCAAAAAAAGTTGTTTAATTCCGTGTTTCTCGGCTAACTTCTTTCCAAACACTTTGATAATCCTTTTCAAAACCAATAATTAGATATGGATGAAATTTTGTTTAGCAGTTATGGTTAGACATGTAGATAGCCCAATGTAAGGAGGTTTCATTCAAATGCAATTTCATCACCAAATTTTTTAATAGTAAATATATTGTATTTTAAATTATAAAAATCGTAAAGATAAGAGTTTGAACAGTTGTGCAACTATAGATTTCTTAGTTTTTATAAATTTTGGAATATGTTTCAAATAGAAAGTGAGAAAAACAAAACTATTTAATAGGACATATGTGTTTTAAATTTGAAAATAATATTAGCACCAACATTGTTTTCTTTCTAATGTAAAATATTAATATTAATAATATTCTAATATTTGCTACCATTTGAGAATAAAAACAATTCCCAACAGTCTGAACCATGTGGTAATTAATAACTAAAATGTTGATTATTTTCTTAGCCATCTTCAGTTTAGGAAAACTAAAACAAAATAATTTCAATTAGCAAAAAACATGACTGCAACAGGTTATTTTTGTTTTTAAATTAAAACTTGCACTGTGTAACTTTTGTTTTATTTTACAGGATGGCTCCGAAGTAAATTAAGATCCTCATCTCGTTCACGAAGAAGGAAAAGTGGCAACACATCAGCTTGAAAATATGACGTTGGTAGAATGTTACTCTAAACAAACTAACTGCAAAGTGGAAATAATTTAAAAAATAATAATAAAAATCGGCCATTTTTATATTACTCATTCATTTTATATTAGAAAGTTTACTCATGAAGATAGTGCGGAAACATAAAATCTATTCTATAGGTGCTTCATTAATAAGTATAATTATCTTTAGTTTGTTCTGAATAATTTGTAATTTTAAATTAGTAATGTATATTTATACATGTGTTTTTAATACAGCTTCTATTCCATTCATTTTGATTGGGTCCAGATTATGATTTAGGAGATTAAAGGATGAATCATTGAGGTTATGTTATCATTATTACTGTGTAATAAGAAGGAAAAAATGGCTCACAATTTGAAAATGCAATATTTTACTAGTTGTAAGTTAACAATAACCTAGTTTAATAAATATTTTGTATATTAAATGTAATTGTTTACTGCACATTGTAAATGTGGATGTAATAAAAATATTTGGGTTTGCCTTTTTTCTTTTTATAGTTTCACATTTCTATAAAAATTTATTAGGCCTAGAACGATATGAGTAAGTACAGGGATATTAATGGAACTTTTAAGAAGAAAACAAATATTTGAAATAGTAAACAGGCATTGTTAAATTTAACTTTAGGCTTAAGTAAAGAAAACGCTATTTTAATATAATAAAAAGGAAAGTATGATCAAATTGAATACATCTTAAGAGGATTTCACAACTGAATTTATTCACTATTTTTTATTAATTGTTTGGTTGGCTTAATAATATAGTAATATATACTATATTATACAAGCTGAAGTCATATCAAAATGTGATGCCTTAGTTATTGTTAATATTTTAAAAGGGCTACATCCATCCATAACATTTCCAAATATTTCTTTATTATATAATATATATATTTTTTTATTAATTTAAAAAGTAAATTGATTTTAATATCTAAATGTTTGGATTTTAAATATTCAATTTTATGGAAATGGATTTAGGTGTAAATCGTACCAACTAAATTCTCAAATAAAAATTACTCTCAGTAATTGATTTGTTAAAGTAAAATTAAAGAATTGTTTAAATCCTAAAAATATTTGTTGATCAAATCTGACTGGAAATATAACAAATGTTTATTAATTATAAATGTACTCGGTTCCTGTATTTTCTCCTTTTTTAATAAAATCTCTTATTAAACAAACTAAACTGAGCAATTTTTAAAATACCAAGTTACTGACACGGCTTTAGTTTTTTTATTTCCAAAGTTTATTTTTAGTAATATCACAATAAAAACTTAATGGAAATAATTAGGAGATAAAGGTAATAAATACAAAACATCGTACAATAAATTTTGATTATAAACACAGTTCTAGTTTTTTTTTTTTTCAACTTTTGAAAACTTTGTTTTACAATTAAGTATCCAATGTTTGTATAAAAGTTAATAATTTTGTACTCTTTCAAACATCCTAAACATCTGTTCTTCTTGTTTTGACAATAAAAACTTTACCGTTTTAATGTATTATAACTTTACCTTTAGGGAAGGAAATGGTGAATTTTAAAGGTTATAATTATAACACTTTGTTGCTACTTCTTTTATTTTTGTCCTCCTTAGCCTTACTCCATATATTGTGGATCAATGATTTATTGTGTGTATTCATTTTTGATTTATTAATCAGCAAATTTGTAGATTTGGCAGTCAATTTTATAGGTTTATAGTTACTGAACAGAAAGGTTCAACAAACTATTGCTTAGCAAAGGTAAACTGTAGTTAAATGTGTTTGGTGTTAAACTATGGGCAACAGAATAATTTCCTTGACATTACAACTGTAAGTTAATTTTATTTTTTTTAAGTCCCATTACATATCATGGTAATAACTAGTACGATTGAAACCGTTAACTGTAGTAACTCAGTAATCAAGAAGTAAAATTAATATTATTGGTTTTTTTGTTTGTTTTATCACAGCCTTTAATTATTGCTAAAAACCTATAATTGCATTTTTATTCAGCAAACAAAAAAAAATGGAATGGGAAGTCAAGTTCTCTGACTACTTATACTGTACATGTTAATTAAAGCCATAACCTTAATTAATTAAAACCTATACTATACTGCCCCTTCTACTAAGCAGCATTCCTGCCAAAATTAAATCAAAATAATGTAACACTTTCTACGATCCTACTTGCAAAATAACATCAGAGTAGCACATATATTATAGAAACTGTAGACTCTAAACGCGCTATATAGTTCCACACTGTTAATAATTTTCTTATAATCCTTTTACACGGTCTATCAAAAGCTAAACATTTTTTTTTATTCTTAAGTTATGATTATGATTAAATTTTCATTAATATATGAATTTATTTGTACTATTTTACATTATAATATTTGCTTAAGAAAACATATATATATTCAACTGTGCAATATTTAAAATATTTTTTTAATAATTTTAAGTTTAAAACTTTAAATTGTTATTAATAGGTTTTTTGAATTTAAATTAAAAATAATTTAATATATTGGGATAAATGTATCTAAGGTTTTTTTATTTACTAGTAATATTATTTGATTTTAAACTTGTGATTATAAATTTGTAAATAAATTATAGAGGTATTGACATGTTTATGTTGTATTTAGTAATGGCCGTTGTTGGATTTTGCCCTTTATTTGAATGTGTATATAGACAATTAATTTTGGTGATTATGTTATATTTATAATAATTACAAATTTTTGCTATTTCACAAATAATCATAATTTGTCTGATTTATGACAGTCTTATTACGCACAACAATCTTTTGTTAGATTTATATGTTTTGAAGAAATATTTTAAGTTTTAATCAGTTGTGTAGCCTTATTTGTTATAGTATTGCAAATAAAAATTTTAATATACGCTGCTTATAAAATATAAATGGGCAAATTTATTATTGTTTCGATGAAAAAAAGTTGAATATGTGATAACAAATTGTGTAACACATTGTAATCCAATAATTTTAAGTTTGTTTTCAACAACAAAGGAAAAGTAAATGATGATAAATGCCTAGGAAATGGTATTACTATTAATAAACAATCGTACCATCTGAAATAGTTTATGGGTTGAGAATGCATGTTTAAAATATTCGGAGAAGCAGATTGGTGATATTAATTTTATGGACATTGTTTTTTTCACCAACTATTAATAACTATGCAATTTTTATAATATTTTCTTACATATTTATTTTGAAAAGATGGTAAACAATCAACCCAACACCGAAAACAAATATTTCACATCACTATGCATGGTCTGGAAAAGGTGTCAATAAAAAATGCCAAGTTAATTTAGATGATAATAAGTAGTTGCTTAAGTTTATAATCAACATTATTTTTATGTTTTATAGCAGTAAAGTTATATTGTATTAAACAAATCAGTTGTTTAGACGTTTATTAATTAAAAATAGGAAAACTATATATTTTATATGATATTTTATGAATATTAAACTTTTTGTTGCTTCTGCCATAAAAGGTAATCATTTTGATAAGAAAATAATGTAATAAATTAAAAACAAGAATAAATCTGCTTATGTTAATATAAAATTTGTAATGTACTTATTAAATAATAAAATGAAAGAAACAGTTTGAATTTTGTTTTCCCCTTGATTTAAAAATATAGTTTTTTATAATTCTTGTTTACTTTTTCTAATAACTTGTACTGAAAAAAATAATTTTGTGCATTTAATTAATAATTAGTAATTGAATGTACATTGGCTGATTGCAGATAGAGTGTTCCACATTCATATTTCTTTCGTTAAAATAATAAAAAAAGTTCATATAGACATAAGTCTTTTATAAACGTTTTGTTGAGATATGGCTGCTGGAATTTCTGCTCCAATGAAAGAATTAAAAATTTGCCTCCCCCCCTTTGAAATAAAAAAACTTTCATTTTTTTAAATGGAAAATTTACGTATATTCTGGTTTAACCCTTAATGGTTTGCTAAAGTAGCAGCCATCTTTGATTTTTATCCCATAAGTGCAAACTAAATGTTAAATTTAAAACCATTTAGTTCGTTTATTTTTTATCATAAAATTGTTTACACGGTCTCATTTTAACCAGTCACAATACGCATCCGTTTTCATTTCACATTTTTTTCAAATCCCATTCATTTGTCACGTAATTTACATTTTTTAAGCACAAAATTTGAACTTTTTTCTTTACATAATAAAACATTTATAATTGAAAGTGAATCGCAAGCCCAATCTGCGATTTTATAAAGAATATTCGGGGGTTTTTTCAGCACGCAATTACAAATGATGGATCTATAAAATGGTTTTAAAAGAGGCAATGTCAAAGTGCTTAGCTTCAAGAAATTGCACCGTTTAGATACGGCTATAGGGTGAAGCGCTGGAGTCGTCAGTTTCTTTCTCTTTTTCTGGAGCAGACCCTTAACCCTCCAAGTGCTGACTATATTGCTCTTTAGTGCTAAGGGTTTTTTGGTTCCGTGCATGCTTATTAACTAAAATCATTATAACATACTCACTAACAGTAAAGTAAGACTTATTATATATCATTTTAATCACAATTACGTGCTCTTTACAATAAATAGCTTTAACAGGCTTACCTTATAATTTTTATACTTTTTTTGTTGACCAAAGTAGAAATAAAACAAATACATTTTTTTGTGTTCTAAAACCTCTCACTCAAAATATGTAAAAAAAATTAATGTACAAAATTCAATATAGCCAAAAGTTGCACAATTTTATGGTGAATAGAAATATACATAACACTACTACTTTGCAGTAAAAAATAAACTTTTTGTCTATAAAAAAAAACTCTGTTTTTTAAACAAAAATGGGTTTTCTGCACAAAGAAGAAAAAATTGCCTCTAAAGATATAAAAGTACTGTCTAGGCCCAATATTTATGGTTTTAATTTGTTATAAAGGAATAACACACACATTATATACAAGAAAAAAAAAGAAGAAAAAAATATTTACAGTTCAAAGTCTCTAAAAATCACTATTTTCAAACGCACCTCTAATAGCACTTAAATTGCTAAGTTCACTCATAATTACTTAAAAAATAAATAAACATTTACAAAACAAATAAAAATAAACTGATCTAAACTAAAACTAAAAATGAATAACAACTATGTGGATAAACAAACAAAATCCGAGTTCCGAGCGTCTATCTACGCTTAGGCCTACTACACGACTATATACCGTGTATAGATACTTGATTTGACAATTCTGCCGAAGGTTTATTTGAGTTGATATCACTATGAAACTCTGAATTATAATAAAGTGACTCTTTCCAAACACAAACATACATAGAAGTATCCGATTGTATTAAAAATAGCGGCGTCGTACACATTTACAAAATGTGTTGCGCAAACGTCGCATATGCGATGTTAGCACCGTAAAGCGACTTTTATACATCGCATATGCGACGTTAGCACTTGGAGGGTTAAGTGAGTGCGTGGAATGTACTTGAACCAGATAGGTAAATTTTGTTATAACAATAAAATAGTTGTGGCAACCCTGCCGTCCTGCTCAATATCTCTAGAGTTTTATGGTTCATCTACTTGACTTGTTTTCAGGTTTACTCGTTTCTGTCAGCAGTGAGATCGCTTCAAAGACTGCTGATGCGGTGCATTTAACTTCCCGCCATTTTTAAAATTATCAGTAAAATGCTGAAAAAGTAAGAGACTGTAAGGTTAACGTTTATTGCAATAGAAAAATATTTGTTTCCTAGTTTTTGTCTGAAATAAAGTTTAAAATATTCATCATAAAAAGTGTTCCTTTTTAATGAAATTTGTATCATTAATTAGAAGATAGTATACAAATAGCAAATGTTATACAAAATGCAAATAGTTAACTTTATAAGATGTCAAAAGAGACTGAATAGGAGGATTTAACTTTTAAACAAATTTTACTTTTATTAGTTTCTTTCATTGGGGTTTTTTACTGTGTCTACTATTATTTAGGGTTTTGATACTGTAATGAATGTTTCGCAACATGATACCATTTCTGATAGATATTTAATTGTGTTAATACAGGTATTTTTCTTATTCAAGAATTGTAGTTTACTGAGAATTGAAAATATTTGATTTGATCAAACAAAACTCAAAATGCCCTGCAGCATTGAACATAGCTGTCAAAATAATAAGCTCTCTTGTTTCCTGTATTTATGAATACCAAATTCATGAATGTTTTATTGTGATTAAATGTACGTGTCTGAATTTTAAATATTTAAATAAATTAGTCTAAACAAAATGTACGAAGTTCAAACTAATTTTTGGAACTTTTGACCGGCTGCCTAAAAATTTAATAACATTGACCATATCAGAGAGTTAGGTCTTAGGAGAATTATAAAAGCAAGATACTCCAAAATGAAGTCAATCAATTTTCAAGCACCAAATATTAACTTTCAAGCAAGAAAATATACCGAAATGATTGACTGGACCACCACCTTTTTTTCAAAACTTTTTGATGAAGATATGTGTATCTTATTTATACAGTAAGTAAAAAAAGACTGTCCGTCCCTTTAATTTTTTTGCTTGTTAAAACAAACAAATATCTTTTGGGGCACGGTACTAACTTAACCCAAAGTATCTTTTGACGCTATCGGAAATTTTGAGTGTCCCCCAAAAATGGAGAATTTTGGGAAGCTCAAAATTTTCAAATCTGTAACACTTATGTCCATGTCACAGAGAAATTAATAAAGTAAGATATGAATCAGCTGTTTCCTATAGTGACTAATGGAACAGAGATTTGGTCTAAATGAATAAATGACGCAATACATAAATAATATTAATCATTTTAATTTTCATATAACTATATTTCTTAATGACGCAAGATAATTACAGTAGAATCATTTTTTATATATATAAACAAATAATAAAACATAAAAGCAGACTTAAAAAATAGGAAAAACAAAAGCAGACTTAAAAAATATATATATTAATATATGATCGTGTGCAGGATGTGAGAATTGTATAAAAACTTTATTTCAACGAGTGGTGAGTTATACGCGAATAATAAAACGGTAGTCGAAATTATAAACAGTTTGATAAATAAATAAATAAAAAGAATATAATAACAGTACATAGCACAATTTAATATGAATTAAAAAACTTGATATGATGGTGTATGCAGTGATTATAGAAGCAATGAAAAGAGAGAGAGGGAAACAACTTGCCTACGTGCCAAAAAACAGGTAGCCTAGCGAATGCGTACGAAACAGAACATTCTAGAAGCAGTAGAGGGGATCAAGATGGCGATATAGCTTATGTTTGTTGAATGAAGCCGGCGTGTGTTATCGCAAGTAAAATGTGATTTTCTTTGAAAAAGTGGTGACAAGTTGGTCATAATGTAAAGTAAATGTACTTTGGAGGTGGCGTGATTAAAAATATTAAGCTGATCATGTAGGATTGGTTGTTTATCGACGGATATTGTTTCGATGTGCTTTGTTGGAACTTGTGTAAGGTAGGCTTCAGAGGTGAATTGTGAAATCGACGAAAAAATCCTAGGTAACGGACAGTGCGACGAATGTAATAAATAAAACTGTAAGTAATAATGGCCATAAGACATTTCTTTAGTCTGCAAACGTAGAATTTTTTATTTTTTAAAAAGTTAACTTCTTTTAACTTTTATTGCGTCATCACTTAAGATATGGTTCACAAAACTTTGCATAATTGTAGATAATTTCTTGAGTTGTTTGTAGATATATGTACCACTATGTTTATGTTTCTCAATTGTTGTAAATATCAATTTTTTATCATGTTTGAGTAAATAATTGTTGTCTTGCCGCAATGCCTTGAATTTCTTTATATAGCCACGTGTGTCCATTTTGTCACTACTTTAATTAGCCAGGTTCCCGCCCGTGAGAAAATAGAGTTAATTAACAAGTATCTTTCAGTGATTAGTAATTATAAATGAATATATGCAAACAGAGCATAAGTAGGGTTATATGTGGATTATCGCAAATTATCATGATTATTATTTTTTTTATTATTGAGATTATGGGAGTCTAGTGAAGGTGATTTTTAAGGTGAATTTAAGTAAGGTGAGTTTTAAGGTTATAATAATAAGATGAGTTGAAGTAAGGTGAGATATTTAATATTGTTCTACGTTGAAGTTGGAAGAAAGAGGTTATGGAGAGTTAAGGTGGTCGATGATTATTATTGTGGTGAGGCAATAGGCCTAGGAGGTGCATAAGCAGTTTTTAAGTAGTACATGAGCGACGATTCTTGTTTTTAAGGTAAATAGGTAAGGGAGGTATTGAAGAGATATTAATGGTTATTAGATAATCCACATATAGCATTTTTATTTTGATTTAAGACATAATTTTTTTTTAATTTTGAACTTTTTACCGAACCCCATTTTTTTTTAACACTTTATAACATACATTTTTTTTATCTTTTGTAACCTTAAGTTACAAATGTAAATTCCTTTTGAGTGACCCCTCATTTTAAAGAGCTTTAAAAAAATAGGCGAGTGATGGAGGTTGGAGGTCTCTAACGTGTTCCTATCCAAAATGACAGCTTGTGAAAGTTTTGAATACAACTCATTCTTGAAACCTGGCTTCTAAGACTTTTGGAGTTTTAATTTAACCTTAAAAACTGAAACGACTCTTGAAGAAATGGTTTCTTTTGGTAAATGGGGGATTTTGGGGGCAACTCAAAATTCTCTAATGTAACCCCCTTTTGAGTGACCCCTTAATTGAAAAAGTTTTTTAGTCTTAAGAGAGATGGTGAGTTTTTAATTATTTCCTTGTAGCCATGTACAGAAATTGTAACAAGTATTAGTTTATGT
>JAGFPH010000057.1:275924-299857 GCA_018207615.1 Philaenus spumarius | reverse complement strand
AAAGCACTGATTATTTTTATAGACTTTTATTTATTATGAGATTATCATAATAATATGATGATGTATTTCTTAAATAAAATGTCAACATTACTAAAAAACCAGGAATTGAGACTGGTCAAAAATTATAACCTTATTGTGATGAAATAAGCAAGAGAATTGCAAGTTTGACTTGTGCAGGCCAGCTGTTTTTTGAGTTTACCAAAGTTATATTGATAACAAAAACACCAACTTGTCATATAGTCTTTCTTAAGCCGAATTACTGGGAATAAATTATATCTGGTGGATGAATGACCAGTCAAAAGAGATTCCAGACACAGTCACCTTATCAAAGCTTTAATCTAAAACATATTTTTCATCAACTTTCATAAAAGTTTGAATTTGCTAGTTTTTTTTTTTTCTTAAATAACTAAACAATTTTTGTCTATAGCACATTTTTTTAAATTACAGCTGCAGCACTTTTGGAAACAGAGATGGAGGGAATGAGTTTTTTCAGCAATGTATACTATAATAACAAAGCCACGGTGGGGATAAACTTTACACTGGTCGTACACAGCACCATAAATTTCTAATTCATAATTTTCTCATAAGCATAGTATTACCATACAGTTCTGGAGTAAAAACAAAACATATTTTTCAAAATTTGGAACTGCTAGTTTTTATTTTTAAGTATTTGTAAATTAAAGTATCTATTATTGCCACTTTCTCTTTTTCAAAAATATAGACGCAGTTTTATTTTCCAAAAACCTCTCAAAAACTACATCTATCAATTTAAAAAAAAGTGTCTTATCCTTAAATAAATCTTTTTCAAACGATACTTCTCATGACAGGATCATACAATAATTTTATTCTTTGATGTTCTAAACCATGGCAACCGAAATTCACAGTAAAATAATATGATTTTGTGTTATTATTGGAGTACAAATACGCCAAATGCATTGTGATTGGCCTACATTTATCCGTTCGAGAAAAAAAAATCAATTGAGAAAGACAAACAAGTTACCTTACAAGGGTTTCATTTATTCTTTTAAGGTACGGAACAATAAAAAGTATATCTGCAATCATTTAAAAAATAATAATGCAACTTAGAGTACGGTAATCAAAGTCTTTCTCTGTCTTAAAAGTTGATTTGAATCAGATAATAAAATAAAATTATGATTTTACTTCACACATTGCTGTTTTTTAGGACATCGCTGATTTTGTACATACTTTGTTAATAATATATCAAATGCACCGAGCAATGTATAACCTACTGTGGAAAATTCAGGTGGCTAGTAGACATACTACTTTTGTGCTTAGAAGTAATAAGTTGTATAATTTACCAAGTCCATTAGTTTCATCAACAGTGGCATAGCAAGAGGGTGGCAGGAATCGCCCCCAAAAGGGGCGCTGCCGCGAGGTTTCGCTTATCCGTCAAGGTATAGGTATTACCCGATTTTGATACTAAGAACATTGAAAAAATTACTCAAAAACATAGACGGAGACAAAATAACAATTAAGATATATGGCCACACTGGCTAGTCTTAAACTAGGCTACAAGTTGAAAGTAAAAAGATTTCTAGCATTTCTACAAGATCTTCATGTTTTATGTTGTTGTCTTACGTTGTTTATATGTCTTGGCAAGATGTGAAAGTTTTTCCTTTTACTTTCTCACTATACTATAGTATAGAGAAAGTATAGTGATCGCAAAAAAAAATCGATGTTGAGATTTTTGTGGAAATGTCCGTTTTGGGTCCCCCTGAGTCCAAAAAAGTGGTTTGTACAAAATGTCTGTCTGTATGTATGTATGTCTGTATGTATACAAAGCTAGAGCGAAAACTATTCGATCGATTTCAAACACATTTGCACCAGACATGTCAAGTAGGCCTGTATAGATGCACGAAAAACGGTTTTGAAAATTTTTGAAAAACAACCCTCTTTTTGGCAAAAAAAACCCAAAAAATCTGTTATTTTTTATAAAAAAAAAGGCTCTAACGATTTTGATAAAATTTGGCTTATTTGTAGCCTTTAATGTACTGTACCCTACCATATGCAAAAAACCGCAGCTTTCTAAAAATTCTCGTTTAGCTAATAATAATAATAATAACTGATTTTGGAGTTTTTTTGGCCATAATGGGGTTGATTTTCAAAATTTTTCAAAACCTTTTTTCGTGCGTCTATACAGGCCTAATTGACGTGTGTGTTGCAAATTTGTTCGAAATCGATCGAATAGTTTTCTCTCTAGATAATAATAATAATAATATTTATTAGTTAATCTTCTACTTTAATAAAAAATCACCTCTCCTACCCCACCCTACAAGTCACAGTGAATCTGTTTAATAATTTAAATGTGTTTGTGAGAAAGTATGTGCCAGTTCCTGGTACTGTTTATTAACTTTAAGTTTATTAAGTTTCTGCAGCTGCTCTGAAAAGTATAACATTTTACATTTAATGTGTTTTTCTAAGTAAATAGTGAAGTTGAGCTTTGATTAAGATAGATTAGGAATCTTTATTTTTATGTATGATTGCATGAACTAGAGTAGGCCCCTAATATAAAGAGTGTTTATACTTTTACCAATACAATAATCAAAAGTAGATACTGTATTATTAATTTGGGTATGAAATCTGCTTCTAGGAAACCATAATATTCTCTTTGCCCAAATAAAAAAACTTTAGTTCATATAAAACCTGCTCATTTTATAATAACATGCAGAAAGTCTCATAGATAGTGCAATGCTGTAATTATAACTTTGACCCAGATAACGTAGGTAGCAAATTAATTCTCTATTTTCCTGATGGTACATAACTTTTTACATTTATTTGTTACAATAAACGACCTCTTAATCTGGACAATCAGGATCCACAGTAATCCAGAAATTCTGGAAATTCACATACTCAATGTTATTTTTTTTTTAAATATTTATTTTTTATTTTCAACACAGAACAATAAAATAATACCCAGTACTTGTAAACCAGATTGCTCCTTTTTCAACTCAACACAATCACACAAATTAGATTAAATAACAAAGAATACTATCCAGAACGTTTTACAGGCTGCCCAAAGTTAGTTATAGGAACAGTGTTTAGAAGAAGATTTAGACCAGCAATTAAAAACCGTAACTCATATTAATTAGCCTACTTCACAGTTTTTACACACTTACTGACATATTGATGCTAGCTTTGCACGGTACTGTAGGTTTTGAAAACTAATCGTTTTTTTTTAACACTATAGTGAGGAAAGAGTTGCTCCCTATAATAATAAGAAAATCAACAAAAAATTAAAAATCTGTTGATATCTTCTGGTTGCGCATTTTACTTAAAGTTTATAAAATTTTACAAAATTTATAATTTTTCAATTAGGCCTACTAACATCAATCCCTCGCTATTCACGGGGGATAGGTTCCGAAAAATTGCTGCGAATAGGCCTAGCGAAAACCAAATCTTTATGGGAAAAGGGAGGTTATGTTCGTGACATATAGAAATTGTTTAAACATTACGTACTAATACTTATAATTAACTTACATAAGATAATAAATTTCATGTTTACTTAAATTTTATGTAGTTTATTTTTGTAGAAAGTATCCTTAGTCCAGTGGAAATCGCTAAAATCGCAAACTAACGGCTAGTTCTGATCTTTTAATATGTTGTTAGGACCACTACCAGTAGTATATATCCAAGTTTGCAGCTTCAAAAGACCTGTGCTAACTTCATAGCATGTGAAAAAAAGCAAAATGTTCGCACTTTTTCACACTGCCTATATCTACTGAACTATGCGTTTTTCATGAAACATGTTATTTACGATTTTAAATTAGATTACATTTTGTACAATTTGATACCAGAACCAGCGCTGTATGTAGAAGACCTACCAAGATACAGCCCTCCAAATATTGGAAAATTTTCAAAAAAAGTGAAATTTTAAGATTTGGTCAACTTTCCGAAATTGGTTAAAATACTCATTTTACAGGTAAAATCATAGAAAGAGATGTGTTAGCGAATGTTATCAGCTTTAATTTAAGTACAGAACGACATCTGTAGGTCTGATAGTTTCCTCACGATGCTCAAAAATAAAAAAAAATTTAAACTGCATTTTCCTTGCATTGGCTCTGTTGAGTTTTCACAATGGTTTCAGGGTTATTTGACTAAAGCACACATGAAATTCTTCAAATGTGTCTTCCATTAGATGAATGTGATTAAAAAAGAAAACTGCAGCCCTTTTCCTCGGACTGTGGAATCAAAAATCACAAATCTAGAAAAAAGTGCAGCTGTGAAGGGCTGTACTTAGGTGTTTTGATCTCTGTTTTTAGGTCATTTATCATGTAACTAAAATGTGTGAGAGCTCGGTCAAGGACCTACGTCTTTGAAAAGGAACTGATGAGATAAGGACGAATAGAAGGGAAGCTCAGCGTTCCTTCTTGTAAAACGGGACCGACAGGCAGGTGTTCCCTCCAGTCAGTAGTTTGTATTATTCGTCGCACGCGAATGAAATAATGTCGGCTACGCCGTGATGTTCTTTTATTTACAGTTGTAAAAAAACGCGGAATTCTTTCTTTCATCCACGTTAGTGAGAAACATGGCCTCTTGCAGAATAAACTATTTCTACTGGGGTTAGTTCAGTCAGTGTTCACGACGCTTGCAGGAAGAGATACACGGTTGAAAGTAATGTTGTAGCGTCAGTTTGCCGTGGTAGTGATGAAGCTCCTAAATCATCTACATCAAGAGGCTTTTCTGTAATCTGCAGAAAATTTTTTTCCTCTGTGGGGACAAAGTCACTGAAGAGTTTCTCAAGCTCCAAAAAAAAAACAAAAAAACAAAAGCCAGTCTCAATGAAATGTTGTCCACACAGTTGAATGTCTGAGCGTCAGGGCAACCATGCTTGAATGGGCACAGCAATTATACATCATCTTGCTTCTGTAAACTACCTAATTGCTGCTGATGCTAGGTACCACAATCAATGCCGCATCAAACTGTACAAATCTCCACTGACCACTGAACTCAAAAGAGGGCATTTTGAACCAAAAACATCACTGAGGGTATGGAGTGTATATATTCTTTCCTCTCCGAAAACAGGGAGAAATGTCAGGAGAATTCGGCCCAGGAGAAGTTGCTGGCCAACGACATCAACAAACAATGACTGATTGTTTTGATATGCACCGTCTTCCAAAATCAAGGAATTGAGATGAACCAGGCTGTCGAGGGTGCTGACTACAACCTCGTAGGGGGCACTTGACATGAGCACCTCTTTTCAGTCAGTGCTTAATTATTGGAGAGGATGTGGTCCTTCTCAATTGTTTGGGATCGGCTGTGAAGAACGATTTTTCCAGAAAAGTGACAGAGGTGACTCTGGCCCCTTACAATATTCGTCAACCTCATTCAATCGTGGAGACTTGGAAGTATTTCCAGGATTCAAGTTGTTTCTCCACGCCTTAAATGGGTGCGACACCACCTCTGCCCTTTTCTGGTATGAGAAGAACAAACTGTAGAGCGCCATTCTGAAATTCCTTCAACTCATCACCACAGCTGAAGTGTTTCTCCAATCCACCAAGCCATCACAGATGCCGGAGCGAAGTGCCTAGTAGCTCTGTATGGAGTAGACTACACTAAGGATACCCTCCAGAGTATGCGCTATAAAATTTTTCTGCAAAACAGCCGCTTCCACTAAGTTTGTCTCCAACGCAAGATGGTGCAACATTCCACGCCTACCGAACTTACCACCAAGTTCAAAAGTGGTTGATGGTGGAAAAAGATGCCACTCATTGGGGATGGAAGAAGGCAGATCAGGGACTCATTCCTACAACAATGATGAGCAAAGTGGCACCCCCTCCCTTCTGAAATGTCTATCATGCAAGTGCAAGAAAGGCATTAGCGGAGGCGGCTGTCTCTGCCTAAAAGCAGGCTTCAAATGCTCGGAACTTTGGAAATTTTGCTCAGGCATCTCTTGCCAAAACTTCACAGTAATTAAGATTGACGTAGGAGGAAAAGACGATGTTGACGATCCACTCAATATTTTTCAGGCTGTATCGGACGATTTCGAACCACACACGAAGCAGGCAAAATGAACTATTCCAACCCCACAATATCTTTTGTAATGCATATATCAGTCTGTGCTTAAATTAAAGCTAATAACATTCGCTACAACATCTTTTTCCATGATTTTAAACGTAAAATGAGTAATTACCCCCAATTTCGGGGTCAAAAGTTGACTAAATCTTAAAATTTTCCTTTTTTTGAAAATGTTTCCAATATTTGGAGGGCTGTATCTTAGTAGGTCTTCTACTACAGGGCTGGTTCTGGTCTCAAATTGTAGCAATTTTAAAATCGTAAATAAAATGTTTTATGAAAAAACACATAGTTTAGTAGATATAGGCTAGTAAAAAAACCGTAAAAAGTACAAACATTTTGGGGTTTTGGCGTGCTACGAAGTTAGCACAGGTCTTTCGAAGCTGCAAACTTAGATATACACTACTGGTAGTGATCCTAACAACACATTAAAAATTCAGAACTAGCCGTTAGTTTACGATTTTAATGTACTATATGACTGGCCTACCTATTTAACTCCCATAATTATAATTTCGTTCATAACATTAAATACATAGCTTAATCATCGACACAGTTCACTAAAATCTAAGAACAGTAGTATAGAGTCAACTCTATAAATAGGCCTATTTATCACTGTGAAATCTATAACACTACAATTAATTACCTAGGCCTACTAAAATAAAACTAAACAACTTGTAATCTTTTAATGTTTTTTATTTAGTTCTAGTTCTTTTCGCACTTCGTTGTACGGCGCTAATGCCATGCCAAGTTCTCGACTGAATTCCATTGACCGTTCGGTTCGAAAGAAGGATCGACTTCAGACACTTTAGTAGCTAATTCTTTCGCTAATCAAAAAATTTCAATCACTTCTTTTTAATTAATTTGACTTGCTTTACACTTAATTGATGTCACAAACTAAATCACTGTACAGTACAGTATGCCATTGACCTTCATTTGCATAAGTCCACTTGAGACAACATTTACCCCCTCTACCACATTTCTCCCTCTTTCCCACTATAGTCTCTCTGGTATTATTGCTTTGAACTGTATTGTTTATGTTAACAGTGTCTGCGTGTATTTATTATTATTGATTTGGTTAACATGTATAGTTTATAAATTGTTTGCTGCTTATAACAGGACATCAAAAACATCCAAGAAGTATTTTTATTTTCTTTTACAGTTTACTCGGTGCTCATTGGTCTTCTGCTTAACACTTTTATTTAACTTTTTTGTTACTTTTAAGTCAAAGGTCCAATTTTTTCCAATCAGCATTCCTTTTGAAGAAAAATAAATCACAACTCAAGTCAGGAATTTTTTTTAAAGTTTTTGCATTGCAGTTGATTGAAATTTTACATTTACACACATTCTAGTCTACTAGGTCCTATAATCTGCAGAATAGCACATTTACAATCAGCATTTCTAAAAAATAAAGGTATTTAGGCCTATATAGGTCTATATTATTACATTAATATACAAATTTATAGTTTGGCAACGTATCAAGTTATAGTTAGTGTACATCAAACAACGCAATCGAAATAAATTCTCAATTGAACATTACATTCTAGAGTGTGTTTCTGCGTATTGGTTGGCACCTCTGCTGTAGTATGGCATTGTAGTGTATCGTAAATTTTACCCCTTATTTGTTATTATGTATGTTCTTTAAAAAGTAAGATTTATATATAAATAAAAAAACTTTATAGCATGGTTAGTGAGTAAGAAAATTTAGGTGTAGCCATAAACAATGCTCTTATTTCATATTAAAATTGCACCCGATTATGCCTACATATTAATAGCCTATTCTCTAGCGACAGTAAATTCTCAATCTTTAATTTATAGACTATAGGTTATTTTGTAGCAAACTACAAACTATATATATAAAGATTAATTATAAAATCATTTTGCAAATGAGAATATTGTAAAAAATATGCCATGCACCTTAGCTAATCTTAATAACTTGGTTTAGAGCGGTAACAAACATGTTGTCAGATTGACTATTTTAAAACAGTAAAACATGACAATAAAATTGTGTAAATGTTATAAAAGGGGTGGTGATTGTAGTCCTAGTCCACTTCAGCTCTAACCAAATACAATACATCGGCAAACATGATTAATTTGAAGGCCTAACAATATTTAATGAGGTTACTTGCCTGAGATATAACCACTTCGTTAAATTAATTATAACGGAAATAGTCCCATTATTTATATTTACTTATTTGACTAAATAATGAACATTAAATTTGTAAAAGCAGACAACATTTTTACAGTAGGGTTAAAATAAACGACTAACTCTGACCACTAGACAACTTCTTATTGGTTGTTTAGAAGAAGTACACGCTGTCACGTATCAGCTGTTCATGTTCAATACATTTGGCGTTTCCAGGAACCAATTTTTTTGCTAAATCTTTATCTTCTTTTTAACATAAAAATGTGTAAGTAATAAATAATTCTATACAGAGTAAAAAATATCTTCACTGGATACTTTTAGAACAGAAAATTCATTGAATCGTTTGTATTCAGAACTGAATATAATATTAAAAAAATACTATTTTTGAATGAATCGTATTGACTAATTTGTGTGTTTAGGAATCTTTAGTACGGTATTTTATGTGTACAGTCATCGATTTTTTTTAAATTTATAAATATTTATCTAATAAATTGAAAATTAACTTGGCTTTCTGCAAGAGGTTTTTATATAATACAAATATGATAACTTTTGAAAACAAATCGTATAAAATTTGTGCCCCTAATTTTCATGTAGATTTAATTTGAGAATACTAGATTCTGTAATATTTATACTTACTTTAATAATAACATAATATTAAATGATATAGCACTTAAATTTTGTATTTTTTGTACATAAGACATTTTAAGACGTATTTTACATCTTTTTCAACTTTTTATTATATTTTATTTCTCCCTCTATCTTTAGCCTTTGGCTGGGCACCGATTCATATCATGTGGCCCGTTTCTTTCTTGGGATTAAAATCTTCAAATTGAAATTAAATTATTTCCTTTCGTTCACAATACACAAGACCACTTAAGTAAGCATAAAAAAGTTCACGTGAACAAAATTTGTCACCGACTGAGTTCCGACTTCGTTGTATGAAGTTTTTAGTTTGTAACGGAACTGACTTTTTAGTAAAGTACTTGAGCGTTGAGCCCAGGTTGAGCCTATAACCCTTGATTATACCATTGATTATGTATCTTACGAATAGTCAGAAGAATGTATCTTAGATTCCATAGTCAAAGATTATACCCTTGATTATACATAATCAACGTCCATAAACAAAGATTATACTAATGTCCATAATCAAAGCTATAACACAGAATCAAGGCCTTGATTTTAAAATCTATGTAATATTACACGTCGTTTATTATGGTAATCTAAGATGCATACAAGATTTAATGCTGTTAAAATTTCTGTGCATTGCATAATGTACAGTACATTGAACCAGAAAATAAATATTATATTAAAAAAAATAAAAATAAAAGATTTGATGCTATTACAACTTTTTTGTAGCCATTCTACTAATAATAATGTGATCATATTAATCAAAAAAGCCCCTGCGGAAAAAATAACAAAACACTCTATATAAATACAATTATTTTGTAGCAGGTTATCAGAACAGCGGGTTACTACACTATGTACTATGTATTGTTTATATCAGATCAAAAAATGACAATTCGATGAAGAATTTAAACCCACAAGCAAATTAAAAGGTATACTAAAATTCAACAAATTTTTCTTCAAGAAATTGCTAATATGACTGGACCATAAAGTACATAATAAATAATTCTTTTTCTAACTTTGTAAAGTCACACTGCTCTCTTTGATGACCAGAATTATGTTATATTTGTATTAAATGAATATAGAGATTATATAATGTTACAAATTGCAAAACATTATGTAGTAAAAAATATGTTTTATATTATTATGCTATTCTGTGATTTAGTTATTCAGATCGTTTATAGTGTTTAAAATCACATCAGCATAGAAGAATTTTAGTCTAAGCAGTTTGTTCACGTACTATTTCCTTTTCCTGTTCAGAGGTTGTTAAGTTGTTGATTTTGGGTCAAAACTGTTAAGATGGTAAGTTAAACTGAACTGCTTTTGAGTAATTTAGGTGATCTAGTTGCAATTATGTATGTCACTCAAAAAAACCACTCGTAATAGGATATATTAGAATTTATAAAATGTGAATTTCATTTAGGTGTTTACCCTCTTTCAACATAGGCTAGGCTATCCTGTACCATGTGTTTCCCGTCAATTCTTATTTTTAGCCTAAGATTATACCTTATAATTAATTATAAAGTGTTACTGATTCTTGTAGTAATTTTGAAATGATATAGAAAATTTCTATTGTCACTTCTACAGAAAATAAATTGGTAATCTATCTTGCACTACAATTTGAAGGCCATTCCTAGGCCTACTTGCTTGTTATTATGCTTCAATTATTGTCAATTCACCTATTTCTTTAACAACGTTTAAACTAGATGACAAATTGTCTAAATAACTCTGTTTTCAAAGTTGTTTATTAGAGAAATAAAAATGTTAGTCATGTTCCTATCAATTTTGGCCTGTTTTTAACCCTTAACTGGTAAGACACCCTCTTTCACACACAAATTGTACCATGGGTGAATTTTCACCCATAACCTAGAAAACTTTTATTTTAGTGGGAAAATTGGCGCAACTTTACTATTCGACTCTACGCCATATTGCTGCAGCGGTGCCAACATAGGGCCTACGCAACAAATGTTCTAATACGTCATTGTAATGTTCAATTCAATTTCTAAACATCTGAAATAATTGAAAACCGAAAATAACAAAATGTAGCCTATTGTAATTAATGATAAATAGAAAATGAAACACTTTTACTACACGAGTTATTAAGAAAATATTAGACATAAAAGCCTAT
Organism: Philaenus spumarius; assembly: GCA_018207615.1. NCBI lineage: Eukaryota > Metazoa > Arthropoda > Insecta > Hemiptera > Aphrophoridae > Philaenus > Philaenus spumarius. The sequence goes on along the minus strand of JAGFPH010000057.1, from coordinate 288,929 downwards.
GTTAGACATTTAACATCGGATTGTGAATGCAAAAGTAAATAAACATGATAGCCGGTTTCCGCTTTTCCTACGGCTTAACATCACTTAATAAAATAATACACTTTTCACTTAACTAACTCACTTCAGGAATAATAAAAAAAAACCTAAAAGGTTCTAATCTATAGTAGGCTACCGGTACTTAGTCACAGTATGTTATACCTGTATTCAACATTTAACAGTAGAATGTAAAACAACATCTTTGTCTGCAAAAATATTAGGCTAGGGTCGAATAGTGTACGCATACAGTAATAACTTCAAACATTAATTTTTTATATTTATTCGTATATTTACAGTTAATCTTCGTCGTCTGCAAACATATCTATATTTACAGTATTCATTATACCACTAATCTACTGAACTACAATATATAATTCAACATTCAATTAGTACAATATAGTTAGGTTGGCAGCACTACTCTATTTATTTCCTAAAAAGAAAAGGTCATCGTCTGCAAACATATGAGCGTAGAGTCGAATAGTAAAGTTACGCCAAAAAATTAAATACAAATTCATCTTCGTTGTGATTATAAGTCAATGCCATCTGACTCGGATCCAGCCAAAACATTATTTTCAACATCTGCTTTACAAACAGATCTTTTTCCTCAAAACCGTTATCTTCACTGTCCAGTCATCAAAAAATGCATCTAATATTACTCTTTCACCATGAGGTTAATTTATTTCCATCAACAATAAATTGAGTCATAATTGAACATAAATTAGTTTCACATAGTGTTAAGCACTAATAACACTAAGCAAGAAATGTTAACGTTAATAATAAGTACAATGGGTGAAACAATATGAACTATGGTTGAAAATTCACCCAAACTAGTTCAAAATGACAACTATACGAAACAATTTTAACTTACTAAATAGCACTGGCAGATATATACTGACGATTAGTAAGATGCACTGCTTAAAAGACATAGTAGTACACAGATTTACCCACCCCATCAGGAAAAAAAATCCCTTGGGTGAATTTTCACTCATGGTAGCAGTTAAGGGTTAATACAAATTTATACTAGGGTAGGCCTTAATAACCTGAAATTCATAAGTAGACCTAAGATTGATGCAAAGAATATTGGTGCTGATAGTTATTGTTAGGGATACACTTTCCTGTAATTCTATATTTTTAGAAAGTAGCCTAGCTTAGCCTAGACCTACACATTCCAACAATCCTAAAAATTTTGGCACAAATTTATATATACGTAAAAAAAGCCTGAAGTTCTAACTTATAGTCTTTAGTCACAGTATGTTTACCTTCAAGGCGTAAATTTACTATTCGACCATCGACTGATATTTTTACAGACGACGACGTTGGTTTACATTCTACTGTTAAATGTTGAATACAGGTAAACATACTGTGACTAAAGACTATAAGTTTAATCAGTGAATAATTCCTCAGAACCTTTAGTCTACTACAAAGATGCCTCCATTATCACCCCTCGCGATATTTGCAGCAGAGGTGCCAACATATATGCAAGAAAATGCTCTAATATGTGATTGTAAAGGTCAATTCTATTTCTAAATGCTTAAATAAATAAAAACGAAATGTAATTACCATATATAAATAGAAAATGAAACGTTTTAAACTTGAACTCCAATTCACAACTTATTTAGATAACTCAGGTAATATTAGAAGTGTATCTTTTCAATGACATCGGACTGCACATCCGAACATAAATATAAAAACACGATTGTTGGATTTTTTATGTGGATGAAATTCTGTTTTATACAAAACAACTCTTAAACTTGGGGTTACCAATCATATGTAGGCCTACCGGTTATTATATAATGAATGAATAAGTAATTAAATGAAAAAGGAACAAATTAAATAGCCTAGTTCTTTGTACATACGTACAGTTGTTACATATGTGTATTTCACAGAAAATTTTAGAAAATTCTGAAATTGTTCTTACAAAGTTATAGCATTGCCCCTGACCAAGACAGCGGTCTTATAACAAGCTCATTAAATCAAACTTTAGATAATTTAATTGGTGAATACGAAGCTGAGGGTTAACAAGTTTAGAAGAGATGTAGCTTTTTGATGACATTTATAGGTTGTCAAGAGAACTAACTGTTGAGATCCAAGTCAAGAGATAAAAACTGTTGTACATTTTTTATAAATAAGTAGCTTGAAATGAAAATAAAAAACTTATTAGTTTCCAAATGCTTGTTATTTTGCTAAACATTGTCTACAAAAGGCTTGCTTTCAACAAAATTACACCAACTAATGTTACTACTAGCTTAAATGCACAATCAAATCATAAATAAAACAAAAATAATGCTCAACAAGAAACAATTGACAAAATCTTTTAAACAAAATGTTATAACAAATTTATTGAATCTGCTCATGAATCACTTTACCACCTAGTGAGCTGGGTTAGAAAACTCATTGCCCAAATACATTGGTATTTCAACATAATAATACAGTGTCTAATTTATAATTTTGCATTTGTCAACTCAGTTTTTTTTTTTTTGGGTTTAAAGGCGAAAAACCTGGGTGGTTATCATTGCCTGATTGTCAACTCAGTTCCTACTAATATTGTGCCTTATGAATTCAATGTCCCTTCACCAATAAGACTAGCCTAACCTAAATTTGTTGACAGGAGTATAAAAGTATAAATTTAAATAATTACAATAGTCAAATATATAGTTGTATTAAAATTTATTTGATTTTTTCAGCCTCCTAAAAAGGACTCTAAAGGAGGGTCCTCCAAGCAACCACAAAAAACTCAAAAGAAAAAAGAAGGAGGATCTGGTGGTAAAGCCAAGAAGAAGGTAAACATAAAACTAAATATAGTGTTGCATAAAAATAAAAAATCTTTATTCCAGTTAGAATAATGAAAATGAGGGACGAATGACACAGGTGAATCGATAGCCAGTTTGAACCTACAAGTTCCTAACTAGCAGACAGGGTTTAACGCCTTTTTCCTCTCAGCTACATGCTTCTCCAATATTTTTACTTCTCGGGGTGTGTAACGTCACTATGTTTTCCTGTCTGAAGTTGAATTTCGTTAACTTGGAAAGGCCATTCATTTGATCCGTACAGTAATACAACTACTTATGTGGCATCCAGAATTACACAATTTTGTAATTTTCCAATTCGTCCTTGAGCACTGCACAACTAAATTCTTCATTTCCCACTCTGCCTGAACTAAAATTCACTTGTTCATTTCAGATTACCTTACGATGTGGTCGGACATGTTTTGTGCGGAGCTACAGCGCATAGCTAAAAAAAAATTATATTGTGTGTTAGCAATCCGTTAGTGTGTGTATTTAAATTTTATTTTGTGTTAGTGTATTATATATTATAAGTATTTGTTATATCTACGGAGACTTGATAGACTCTACTATGTCATAAAAAAAAGTAGAACTGATTGTTTTGCATCAAACAAGAAAAGAAAAACATTATCTTTGGAATGTAAAGTTAACATTATGAAAGACTTTGATGCTAAACTAAAAATTTGTGAATTGACAAAAATTAAAATTATGGCGAGCTAATCAAGTAAATGTGAAAAATTGTCCTGTTGATCAGAATATGGTGTGCTCTCAAGCTAAGCTGATTTTTGAGAGATTAAAAGAAGAAGCTGGGGAGGTGGCTAAAGATGAAATGTTTAAAGCTAGTAACGGTTGGTTCAGTCGATGTAATTAGCATAGCATTGCAGAAAGTGGAGAAGTGGCAAGCGCTGATAAAGAGGTAGCATCTTTTTATCTAGAAAAACTCAAAGGAATGGATGCAGATTATTTTTTCAGATTCATGAATTATTCTAGTTCATATTTATTTAATTGTGTGTTTTCTAAGTTAGGCTATAAAAGAAATAATTTTGTATTTAGTATCTAGCCAGTATGATTCAAAGATTTTTATATCTGCACTTTCGTAAGACCAAAATATATATTTAGATTTGTTTGAAAATAAGGTCACCAAATTTTTATTAGGGCCTATAGACGCCAAGAAATTTTATGATCTGGAAATACCTTGTAACTGTAGCTGTTTACTGAAATATTTGTAATTCCATATTTTGTTAATGAAAAGTAATACTTTTAACCGATATTATTTTGTATGATCCAATTTTTCTATGAATGTTTTTGAAAGAACATTTTTTAGACAGCCAAAGGGAAACTAACTAAATCTTCTAAAAGTAAATGTGTTTAAATTAGCAATCTACATACAAAAATAGATATTTTTGTTTGGAAGTTGAATCTATTCCAAATGTTACAATTTTATTCAGAAATGTACCATCTTTGGAGCATGAGGTAGGAATATCCTATCATAAAAATGTTTATTATTAGAGTGGAATATTTAAAATTATTACAGTAGAACCCCTCTTAACCGGTCAGGTTGGGACCGAGACCCTGGCCGGTTACGAGTTTGGCCGGTTGATCCGAGGTTCCCGTAAAAAATAGATTTTAGTTCAAAAATAACCTACAGTACATATTTCATAAATAATAAAGGAAATAAGACATTATTGCAAATGATTTTATTGTATGTGCTGTACTGTATTTAAGAACAAAACTGAAAGAAAAATGTACAGTACACTAATGTCCTCCTCCCCCATTCCACTCCCCTTCCCTCGCCTCCTTTTCTCCCCTCCCGTTTTCAAGCACTTTTGCTCTCACGAAATTCAGTAAAGGTTCCGACAAATAAACAGATGAAGAAAGAGAAACAAAGGATGCCGCTTGGTTAATTGATTCCAAGAAAAAATAATACAGTTGCCGTGGGAAGCAAGATTTGATCCCCCCCTCTTGCTTCCGCAGCAAGAATCAATCGACAATGCGGCTTCCTTTGCGGCTCCTCCTCCCCCCTTTTCCCTGCCACAACATTAACACATACAGTAGCACAAAAATAACATTGCGTCATCCCGAAATGTCCGTCAAATAATCGATGTTTGAGACTTCGGCCAGTTAATATATTTGATTTTGTTGTTCCTTGAAATAGGCCGGTTAAGCCGAGGACCGGTTGATCCGAGGCCGGTTAAGAGGGGTTCTACTGTATACAGATGAATTTGCTACAGAACCAAACGGCTATTAATTTCATAAATACAAAAGTTTTGTAATAAATACATTTTAATGATATAACAACATTGAAGGGACAATGATGATAGAATTTATAGTTGGGTAATAATATGACTGAAATGAACAGTAAATTTAAATTTTATAGCATAAAATTATTCTTTGTTCTGTAAAAGTGCAGAAGTTTGAATTGAATGGTGAACTAATTATGGTTTTTCTCATGCTAGCCGTCACTTGGAAAATACTACTCACTTGTGTACAAAATCTACCAAATTAATATTTCAAATGTCTACAGTTTATTTTAAATAGAATAATATTAGTTTTTATAGTATTGAATTTACTTGTAAGTGTTTGCATATGACACTCAACTTGTTTGTGCTTAAAGATTTTAACTTAGGTACTGTTTACATATTTTTCATTAATGAATATGTTTTAATTTGTGTTATAATTTGATTTTGTAGAAGTGGTCCAAAGGCAAAGTTCGTGACAAGTTGAACAACCAAGTTTTGTTTGACAAGGCAACTTATGACAAGTTGTTGAAGGAAGTGCCTTCATATAAGCTGATAACTCCATCAGTTGTAAGTGAACGGCTCAAAGTACGAGGATCCCTTGCTAGGAGAGCGCTAGATGAACTTTTGCAAAAAGGTAAATGTCCCAAATATTTTTTAACAAAAGTGGTTAATTAAAGGTGATATTTGTCATATACAACATTATACTCTCAATTTGTTGACAATGAAGCTTATAATTTAGCTTTTCTTATAAACTACATATTTTGTTTAGATTTAAGGCTTTGGTTGACATTATGACCAAAGATGGCATATCTTTGTAATTCAAGTGCTGCAACCTGAATGGATTCTCTTTATTTTTAATGGCAGCTTCTCAGTGACACAAATAATATCCCAAATTGATGCTATTGTGCTGTTTATTATCAAATATAAGCTGTGCCTGCAGTGGTACATTTACCTGGTTAACAGGATCAGTGCTAAGGATGCACATGTGAGCTTGACACTGAACACTATGAGAAGCGGCCGTCACACAGTGCATTGCGTGATTCGCACACCAACCCCCGTATTGAGAGAATTTTCAATACACAATGCCAATTTTAAGCCTATGTGCTACAGACCCATATGTGCGTCCGCTTTAAAATATTAGTGATTATTACATAGAAAGGTTAAAAAATAAAGTAATTTCTACTCATTTAGACTATAAATATAAAAAATAAAAGGTCAGCTCCTAGCATAGGAAATACAAAATTTGCGTAGCAGTGAACGTGTTAAAGGTCTTTTTTACAGAACTGAATAGAAAAGTTGATCTATAATTATTGTAAAATCTTATAAATATTATTTTTGTATGTTGGTCAATGTCCGACTATTGTATCAAACTGAACATACTACACTTGTCAATACATTTACAAAGATTATATTCCTGTCTTATATTTCATAAATATTTATCTTTTTCCAGGTCAAATCAAACAAGTTATCAAACACCATGCTCAGGTGATCTACACAAGGACTACAAAGGGTGATGACCCTGCGTAAATGTATTTTATACAAAAATATAAATAATTAATACAAATTAGTTTTTGTTTTCTGTAAGACCTTTCTCTTAATTGATTATGTATTATAAAATATGTGATTTTATTTAATGTTGCAGGTAAATAATAATATTGTTACAAAATGTGACATTAATATTAGAAACAACAATAATATTATTTATTTTCACTGTGGGAATTTTCATAAATATTTTGAAATATAAAAAAAAATATAAATACATTTGCTCTTAGGATTAAATTCAACTTTATATAACCTTTTAACCAGTAAGGTAAAATATCACAAAAGGTGTAATGCTGTTTTGGAATGACCGTGGTCTGCCTGAGGGCCAGACAAGAAAAAAAAAGCAGCACTCCCGCATTACTATGGCCGAATTTTCTTATCAGGAAATAACTAGTATTAAATACTGGGAGTTTCCTATGAATTTTGTTCCTTGTTCCGGGAACTGTACCAAAAATATCTTTGCACAGGATTATAGTAAATTGCATTACCTTTCGAATGATATAGCTCACAAATTGTACTTGGGCTTATGAATGGTATAAATTGCGCAGTTACCTTACATGCATGATTAAACAAATAATTTAACAGGAGCTTTCTACGAACTTTGTTCTGGGAACTGTACCTAAAATACATCTGAACAGGATTATAGTAAACTTAATTGCCTTTCGATTGATATAGCTCACAAAATGTACTCGGACTTATGAGTGGGAGAAATTGTGCAAAAACACATGGATAATGAAAAAGTAATTTCAGGGTGTCCACATTCTGGGAAATCTTCCCCATGGCAGACTTGTGGGTAAAGTTCTACTCTAGTTTGCCTTAACTGTAAGCACTTTTTTCCAGATATTTTTAACAAGAAGTGCACAACAATTATACAATTTTTGATGAGAATTCGGATTGTTGTAGTATCTGGAATCTTTTAAACAGAGCAATTGTTTCTCATGCTAAGAGGGACCAACCCATGTGTAAAGAAATATGAGAACAAAGGCTTCCTAGCCGGAAATTTCATTTTTTATTACTCTATCTCCATTAAATAATGTGCAGTCAACACGTTTTAGTCAAGCTACATCAACTCCTATAAAAAATGAGCGTACATATGAGGAGTAACATTTAATATAACAGCTGATTTCACCCATTATCTGTAAACCCAGTGTATATTATAGTTTGACATTATGTTTACTACTTCAATCCTTATAATTTCTTGTGGAGTTGATTTTTTTATATATGAGTTATATATAGAACTAATGTATATTATAATTTATACATTATAATATTTGCTTTGAGGTTATAAAATGTATATAAATACGACCTTTTATCATCAAAATATTCGTTTATACAAATTTAAAGAAGAAATACCTATTCCTTTAACTTAATAATATAACAGCTAATTTACCCATCATCTGTAATATGCAAACAAACCTAGCATAGATTATACTTTGGGGTTATGTTTACAACTTCAATCAATAATATAGCCTATACTATAATATTAATAACTTCTAAATCATTTGATCTATCGATATGAAATAAAAGGCAACTAAAAGATAATATTTTTATCTTTCTTTAAATATATATATAATAATATAACACAAAATCTTAACAAATATTCCTACAGTTTGATAGTCCTTATATTGTACACATTTATGGAGTTAAAAATCCCCTTCTGCATAGTTAGGTAGGCCAAGTATAAATAATGTATTTCTGATGTGTATCTAATTAATCAGCCTGTGATTTTTCTCGGGGATTTACTAGTATACAAAAGAATTATTAGTAGTGCCAGGAACCAAGTCAAACATCTTCAGTTTGACATCAGAGTTTCAGTGTGAATGAAGATGATGGTACATCGGCCGAAGCAATAACTCTTGTGATGAAACTTCTACAGTCTTCAAATATATGTTTCCAGATAGTAAAATCGCTCAAAGCTTTTCTATGGCCAAGACTAAGGCTTCCTATAAATTATGGGTTATAGAAAAGTGCAAAATAATGTAAAACAGTGCTCTGACTATGTTTGTTTTGACGAATTTGTAAACAAATTTGTTCAAAATGGACTTGTGGGGAAGGTAAGATGTAAACCTTAATAAGAGAGTTTCAACAATATATTATTGGAATAGTGTTTTTTATGTAGGGCAGCTGCAGATCACTTGTTGGGTTTATTCAAGGGCACTCCTTACCTTGTAAGAAACATTTTACAAGTCTCAATGGAATGTTAACCTCAGTTTTATGAGAAAACTCTAAAGCCATTTGGTTGGGAACTTTTTCACATCTCTCTATGGCCTTTTCAAAGATAGTTAAGCTCAACAAGCTAAATACTCATTACAACCAGCACCTCTTTCCTGTTTAAGTTCACAGCAGTAAGATGTCTGGGAAATGGTAGCTGTTTAGTGCAAACTATCAAAATATTTGATCATTTCAATAAATTTGTAAAAAAATACAAAAGCCTGCAATAAAAACTATGTATTGTCAGATGTTGAACCTTTCTTGAGGTTAGAAAGTCAGAAGCCTATGGCTCCATATCTCTTTATCTTCTTTATGATTTTCTTTTTCATTCTCATCCTACCTGGCTGGTTTATTCTCAAATTTGAAAGTTATTGTTAAGGCCACGCTCCCCTCGTCGGCCATATTGGATTGATTCTCCATAAGCGCAATGCTAACGAATACACCCTAATTTTGTCGTTATTTTTCAACCGAAAATTACAAATGCGGTGTCGTTCAAAAGGTAATATAATCCTAAATGCAACTCGTGGACTAAATTTTAAAAATAGCAATTTATGTTTTTATAAATAAACTAATAAACATGGATTAGTTTACAATATTTTTTGTCATGTTCAAGGCAAGTTTTTAAAAATTATAAAAACAAAAAGCATTACAAGTTTCATTACGTTTAATTTAAAAAAATAATAATAAAAATCTGATAAGAAATACCCACAAAATTTGGGGTCAAACGAGATTGTTGCAGCGAATTACTTTCTAGCCGCCCGACTGCGCTCTAGCGGCCCTGCTCCAAAACTAGCTGCGGAGTGATATACATCTTACTTGAGTTTCAGCGCGGGAATAGTTTTTGCTTCAAACGTTACAAGGTTACGAAAGTGCTAAAATGTCTGTCAAATTAAATTATCAAGGCGGTTATTTCTTTGATCTCTTTATACGTAATTATATGTTTAGAGTTTATTATACCGGTACGTAATTATTGTAATTAGTAGATAGTTATGGAAGAAATCAAATAATTTTTTCGTTTAATATTTCTAGTTATACATGGCCATTTGAGTAAAGTTCTGATGACATTTACTTTATATCATCTTAATAACTCCCAAACAATTTACCACAAATAATTTTAACCACGCACCTTACACGTTATGAAACTTGACGTTGTGAAACGGACCCGCCCTGTTTATGCTCTAGTGTTATCAAAGTCTTATACAAAGTGGTATCCTATCAATTATAAAAAGTATGGCAGTAAGACTTAGGCCTAAATTATATTTTCTTAATTAATGCACTGTGCTGGCTGTAAGCTTGATCGACTAATAATACTGCTAGAAATATATATAAAAGTAAATATGCTGTGACTAAATAGTATAGGTTAGAACCTTTTAGATTTTTTTAAAAATTTTAATTGTATGATGTGATAATAACGAAATAATATCATACTGTTATCTGCCAGAGTAAGTTAAAAGTAAATATGCTGTGACTAAATAGTATAGGTTAGAACCTTTTAGATTTTTTACAATTTTAATTATATGATGTGACTAGCTGACCCGTACGGCGTTGCCCGTGGTGGTTGGTATTTTCAGACTTTTTAACGTAATTGTATTCTTTTTAAGTGTTCAGTCAGTGAGTGGTATTTGGCTTTTATATATATAGACCTTAAATAATAAAAGCACTATTGTCATAATAATATAAGATCTGAAATTATGATTTTAGTAATTTTGATCCCCCCAAACCCCTCCTAAAATTTTGAAATTTTTCATACCTATTCTTAGTGAGCACCTACGGCCCTAGAGGAAGCTACATACCAAATTTCATTCCAATCCGTTCGGTAGTTTTGAAGAAATCGTGATTTAATAACTTTGATCCCCAAACCCCCCTAAAATTTCATTTTAAAAAACATCATTTTCTAATTTTCTTGCTTTGTGTGTACTTTTGGGATTAATATTGTTTAGTTTATTTAATTCTTACGAGTTTGGTGTATGTGAAGTGATTTATTTTGTTATAATTACGTGAAATATTTGGGAAAAGTCGAAACTTAACCTATAAAATTTTGACTTTTATTCTTTCATAATTCCTATAAATATTATTTCCCGGGGAAATTTTTGTTGTTTTTACAATCAGTTAGATGTATTCTTTCATATTATTGCAAATTCCCATTTTTTTCTCTTTCACATAGATAATATAGACTATGCAATTACAATTTATGTCTTTTATTATTACTAATGTTTTTAAAGTTGTAATTATGTTTAGCTTTATTCCTTACCTAAAAGAAAAATAATTTATACCACTGGTAATGTAACTTTTTCCATCAGGTTCCCATTGCATAATATGTGTACATGTTTTTATATCTATATTGAATTTGTTATATTAAAATTTTAATTATAGATTGAGTCTACAAAATGAATTGTCCCATACAAATAAATAAAAAATGTACCCATGTTGCGAAATTCCAGAGTAGTTTGATTATCGAGTTTTTATATAAATAAATTAATGAATAACACTTGCGCCTTACAGAAATTGCCAAAACTAATCGTATATTTTCAGTTTATCTAAAACAGTGCTACAAAAATAATAACATTTTTGAGAAAGTAATACATATTTTCGTAATGGGTCTTTGGACATTCTGTACGTCTTTTGAGTTCTGACATGTTAATAGCAACGTTTACCAATTAAAGAAGTTAAATGAATACATTATTAGCATACACACTTGACGGTACTGTTCGAATACCATTCCTTAGTTATATAAAAAGATTTAAAAAATTAATTCTAAAAACAATTTTATTATAACTGAACCTAATTTGTATCCATTGTACTAGTAATGCACACACAACTGATTATTTACAAAACAAAAACACTATAAATAAACTTGTCATATGGTTCAAATCTTTCTCAAAATATCTGTTTTATAACATCATAACAGGTACAGGTATCCCATAAATGACTGCCTGTTATTAAACAACCATGTCAGACGTGGTGAATGATGTGAAATTATGGAGTTTTAAATTTTGGTTTAATGAATTTTTAGGATGTAGTGCCTACTCGAAGTGTTTATAGTCAAGTTGAATTGGCGCCATACCTTTACTATTGGAATTGACGAGTCAAATGTGGTAACATACGGTAATAAAACTATATAGTCCAGTAAATCCGTATCCCAAAAGGGGGGCTCAGATGCAAAAGGTCGGGTAGTTCTGATTTTTTGGTATGTTGTATGTATAGGGGCACTATTTAAAATTCCAAGTTTTCGACCTCAAGCATGCTCCGCGCGCGCCGCCGGCGCTGAAAAACTCATATTTTTTGACCTTGTTCTAGTTTTTCAAATTTTTAGCATGAAGGACTGGTTTGACAAAAAAAATCAATCAGTCCTTTTTTAAAGAACAGTAAATTTGCCACAATTTAAAACTAAAATAATCTTCCTGAGTATAATACTGTTTGGGTTACAGCCATTCAAAACGTGAGCAAATTTGTAAAACATTTCAAAATCTTAGTTTTTACATAGTATTTTCGTTTTTTTGGTGTGAAATAAGGAGTTTTTAGCAAAACTGATAAGGACTAACTTTAAAGTAGAGAAAAGTAGCTTTGATTTGTGACTAAAATGGGGTTTCTACCATGAATATAGCTTCTGAGATACAGCTGTTTGAATTTTGGGTACACTTCCAAGAAATAAATAATATGAAATGTAAAAAAAAACAATTGTAATTGAAAAATTCAAGTTGTTGGTAGAAGTGTACAATATTAAATTTAATCACATCAAATTACGTTTATCTTAAATGAAAGAGTTTTTATTTATGAAAATAAAAAATTTACATTAAATACTGTTTGAGTTACAACCATTCAAATTTTGAGTAAATTATTGAAAGTTTTTTTTAATTGTTAGTTTTCAGAGAGTATTTGCGCTGTTTTACTGTTAAACTATAATTTTTCAGCAACATTTATAAGGACTAACTATAAATTAGAGAAATGTAACTTTAAAATGTGACAATGTGGCGTTTCTATCTTTAATGGCTTGCTTGTAAGGCAACGCTGTTAAAATGCTGCTAGTTTTACATAATATAATGTATCTTTCTACATTATAAGACTGGTGGATAGTCTGGAACAGAAGTATTGAAGTGACAGAATATAAATACTATAGGTAGATGAGTCATCCTGGGTCATGGATTGTGTGCCGTTATTTAGCCTGCCGCAATATTAAATCTTCTATCTTTAAT
>JAGFPH010000057.1:249092-275914 GCA_018207615.1 Philaenus spumarius | reverse complement strand
CAAGGTCCAGTCCAGCTTCCGATTTGTTAATAGTAAAAGACGGCACAATTGTGACAGGTGTTCAAATGAAAAGGTTTGTTGATGGTTGTGAAGTGTGAAGAAGGGGATGTAGGCTCTGAACTCCCTTCCACAGAAACAGTTTGTGGGGTGGGTTAGTTCCAGATATTATTATCTCATATCTCTTGGTATTATTATCTCTGATCAACTGTTAGTTGTGTGCTGTCCTTTGTGCTTTAAATCATGCGTAGTTTTGAAAAAGAAAAAATGCGAGTTATAGAAGCTGCAGCTGAACTAATGTTAGGAGATATTCGAGCAAAACCATATGAAAAAAATTAATAATTTCTAATTTCTTTGAAAATATTGATTCTGTAATACCCAAATCAGTACTAAGATTTTTTGAAATTCTCATCCTCAAAGGTAAGCGTAGCAGTCTGGATAAGTGGAAAAAGAAATGTGTCGCAATGATACATGCCCTAATAGCTGCAGTTCGACCTCGTTCGTTTTTATCCTCACTTTTACTTGGAGTTGGTGTGTATTTGTACCACAAATTTGGATCAAAGCACCTCATTGAACTACTGTCAATTCTAGGTTTCTCATCCAATTACAATGACACCTTGGTTCTGACAACATCGGCAATCCTACGTCCTGACAAACTGGAGATAGATGACAGTGCTTTTGTGCAGTTCGTATTTGATAATGCCGATTTTAAAGTCCATACATTGGACGGTTCAGGCATTTTTCATGCTATGGGAGGTATCATGGCTATAACCCCTTCCAGTTCAATAAAACCAGAAGATACTATTCATTACTAAAGTTAAGAAGTTTACGGCTTCGGGTATTGTGGAGAATATTACGCCTATACAGCTTCAAACCTTTGATAAATCTCTTGCCTCCAAACGTTTTCGAGCAGTGATGTCCGGCCATCTTTTCATTAGAAGGAGCTCAGCCGTCGTTGACTAACTGTGTTAAAAGAAATAAAAACAATTACGACAGATTAGGGATGGGGGTTTGTTTATTTCGCGGTTTGAAACTTCTAACTTTTTACGAGTCCTGAGAAAACTGAAATCAACGTTTGACATTGGCACATTTTTTTTAAAGCCGCTACGGTACTTAATTTGTAATATATGTTTAAGATGTAGAAAAAGGTTTTAATTTTGATTTTTTTAAAATAATAACATTGTACATACAATATAATAATATGGCTTATTATTTTTGGATTTCCGATCTTTGGAGGCGTTTCGGATAACCCGGGTTTTGGTTGACCCGAGTTCGGTTTACCGGGGTTTTACTGTATATACTCTTTAATTTAAAATACATTAAACTTGATGTGATTGTATATAGTTGTACCCTTGTACAAACAATTTAAATTTTTCAATTACATTAGTTTTTTTTTAAATTTCATATTATTTATTTATTGGAAGTTTACTCAAAATTCAAACAGCTGTATCTCAGAAGCTATTCATGGTAGAAATCCCATTTTGGTCACATATTAAAGATACCTTTCTCTGTTTTAAAGTTAGTCCTTATCAGTTTTGCTGAGAAACCCTTATTTCACAGCGAAAAAACAAAAATACTTTGTAAAAACTAAGATTTTGGAAAATGTTGTAAATTTTCTCAAATTTTGAATGGCTGTAACTCAAAAAGTATTATCCTCAGGAAGATGATTTTAGTTTTAAATTGTGGCAAATTTACTGTTCTTTAAAAAAGGACTGGTTAATTTATTTTGTCAAACCAGTCCTTAATGCTCAAAATGTGAAAAAACTAGAACAAGGTCAAAAAAATCTGGGATTTTCTTCGCTGGTGGCGCGTGCGGAGCACGCCCGAGGTCGAAAACTTGGAATTTTAAATAGTGCCCCTATACATACAACATACCAAAAAATCAGAACTACCCGACATTTTGCATCTGAGGATGTACAGATTGACTGGGCTAATAGGAGAATCGAGAATCAGTCAGAAGGCACACACAACACGGAGATGAAAGTTTATTTCGGGTAGACATCGGTTCGGCTACGGCTGGCGAAAACTCACTCGACAAGGTCATTCTCATCCCCTCCCTTCATGTCTAGCTAAGGGATGGGGGTTCCCCCCACTCGCCTGAAGCGGAAAGAACTACTTTTGTTGTGACTCAATTTTGTGGAGGATTCTAGTTTAAACTGATACCGTAGATGTGGAGCGCGCTGGCGTCGCCTACCAATTTGCCGTTAAGGGGAGCGTGGCCTTAAAGCTATATTTTAATATTACCAATTTCTCCTATATTTTGAAAACTTGTGAATCTAATTTTAATTCACACTATAAATTTAAGTTAACTTCTTGTCATTAAATGGAATTCTATTGCTAAAAATAAATTCCCATTTTTTATCTGTTTAATGTCATGCTACTAGTTTTGTGAAAATATTTTTACATTACCTAAATTTTTCCTATAGTCACTATGGAAATGTTATCAATGTAAAACTGTATTTGTATTTTTTAATAAAATAAATGGTACCAGGAACTGGCACATACTTTCTCACAAACATATTTAAATTATTAAACAGATCCACTGTGACTTCATAATTGTAGGGTGGGGTAGGAGAGGTGATTTATTAAAGTAGATTAACTAATAAATATTATTATTATCTAGAGAGAAAACTATTCGATTGATTTCGAACAAATTTGCACCAAACACGTCAATAGATGCACGAAAAAAGGTTTGAAAAACACCAAAAATATGTTATTATTATTAGCTAAACGAGAATTTTTAGAAAGATGCGTTTTTTTGCATATGGTAGGGTACATTAAAGGCTACCATATGCTTGGTAGGGTACAAATAAGCCAAATTTTATCAAAATTGTTAGAGCCGTTTTTTTTATAAAAAAATAACAGATTTTTTTGTCAAAAAGGGGGTTGTTTTTCAAAACCTTTTTTTGTGCATTTATACAGGCCTACTTGACACGTCTGGTGCAAATTTGTTTGAAATTGATCAAATAGTTTTCGTTCTAGTTTTGTATACATATAGACAGACAGACATTTTGTAAAAACCACTTTTTTGGACTCAGGGGATCCCAAAACGGATATTTCCACAAAAATCTCAACATCGATTTTTTTCGCGATCACTATACTTTCTCTATATTATAGTATAGTGTAGCGAGACAGTAAAAAAGGAAGAAAAATGAAAGTGAATTAGGCCAGCTATGGGGAAGGTGGAAGCTGGGAAGGTAAAATATAGGCCTAATAATTAAAAATTACCATACTATGCATTCTAGTGAGTCAGGGAAATTTGAGTAAGCAGGTCAGGGAAAATTAAAACAGATTTTCTGTGGACACCTGAATTTATTGGGACCTTCCTATCAATATTGTTCCGGGGACTGTACCTGAAATACCTTTGCACAGGATTGTAGTAAATTTAATTTTTCAAATGATATACGGTAGCTCACAAATTGTACTCTGGCTTATTAATGGGAAAAATTGCAAAAAAACCTTATATGGATAGTGAAAAAATCATTTATCGGAAGCTTTATATCAATTTTGTTCTGGGACTGTATCTGAGACAACAACAGAACTCTTTAAAAAGTTAAACCCATTTATAAATTTCAGCAACTTCTTGTATAATTGAATGTTAATATATACCTTTTACATTGAATATAAAATTTGAGCATGATTGAATATCAAAATTCAATCTATGATGTAAAAAGTTTGACAAACAGAACTGCTACCTACATTATAATAATTAATGTTTTTTTTTACTATGACAATTTTTTTCAATATGATATGACCTTCGTGTTCTTAGATACCATGATTGCATCAAAATGTAGAGTATGTAGTTTCCGAGACAATAAATTTATGTAATAAAATCTAATAAGCAATATGCAAAAAGACCCCATCATACTAGCCCAGATATCTTATATACAGATGTCGCAAGCGAAGAATTTAACGACACAGTAAGGCCGGGTTTATACTGAAAGCAATCGGTGACGGCAACGGAACTTCAACTGGAGTTTCTTCTAGATTTTCAGAGTGTTTATACTGGAAAAAACTCAAAATTGAGATATTTAGGTCACTTGTAAAAATGTCATCATCCGAGTAGGAGGCAGTTGTAGTTTATTTTTTAAACAAAAGAAAGCGAAAAAGGTTACCAAAACGGTTCAGTGTGCATCCTGCATCCATATGATTTAGGGAATTTACACAGAAGCCAGTGGCATGCTTTACAAGAATTGGAATTGCATCCTAACAAGCCCTTCAATTATTAATGAGCAAGTATATTTATTAAATACTTTTGTCTTTAGTAACACCTTTATTGATGAAAAGAGCAACCAACTCTAAAGTACCGATTAAAGGGAGTAAGACTATCAATACATTAAAGTCAGTTCAATATTAAATTTATTTCTAAATTTTTGTAAATACTACATTATTTCTTCCTAGTTAAACGAATATATATAAATTAAGATTGTAATTAAAGAAATAGTACCTAGTTTGTTATTAGTTTTGTGACAAATACATAAGTATTTAGAAACTTTCAGTAAAGTATAATGTTTCGTGTTTTGTTCTTTTCACTCGTAAGTTGATGTACAACTGGCACCAACACAAGTAAATAAGTTAGAAGAATAATTGGCATTCGAGTTTTCATACCGTACAGGGTTTACTGGTTTACAAGACCGAGATGCGCTATCAGTCAATACGCTTGAGGAGCTTAATGCAGGATTATACATTTTGCCACCGCTTCCCAAGCTTTGTTTGTTGCTGTAGGTCTTGTAGGTGTGGTCATATAGCCAGTGATACTGTTCAATGAACTGCGCAAACTTAATGTGTTCTTATTGTTCAGCAGCCATCTTGCTGTCCGCTGTTATCCTCACTAGAGCAACTGAGGTGACCAGTTTACAGCATGTCGTGACTGGAGTTGGCTTTTGATCACTCTAGTATAAACAAGCGCATTAAACTGTAAGTGTTATAGTTGTACTGAATCAAGTTTCAGTTGCGTTGCCGTCACTGGTTGGTTTCAGTATAAACCCGGCCTAAGAGAACTGTATACTCTGCAGAACTGCCATAGTATTCTCGAAGGTCCTCTAAAGATGGCAGTAGCGTATTTATTAACTGTTAAACACAGCATGTTGTCTCTAGCAGTTCTGTTTTCAAAAAACAAAAAATTGTTTTCCTTTAATATTCTGACTCAAGATGGGAAAGTGTTTTGTTGACTAAAAGACTGTTTTCAAATAAAAATGTGTTTAAAACATGTTTAAAAAGGTTAAGTTTTTACAAAACATTGGTTGTTTTTGTTTTGTCTTTTTGGTGGAAACCCGGCATTAGATGCATGTGTTTGTCTATATTAGTTTAGCATTTAGTGTATTTTATAGTTTAGTTTTATACTTATTCAATAGTGTTTATTTAAATTGTGGTAAAACTGCAAAAACAGATCCTAAATTGAAAATGTATTACTTGCCATTAGACGTGAATAGAAGAAAAGAATGGATTGTAAACTTAATTATTACACTCAATAAAATAATATATTAAATTTACTTATATTTAAAAGATCTAAATAAATCATTATTGCACTTCTTAAATTCAAGTGCAAGTCATTTTTGTTTTAAATCACTTGCAAAATAATATCTCGTTATAAAGCTTAGTTCAAACAAATATTAGCTCTGATATTTTAATATAAATTATAAGTAATATTATGTTTTATAAATTGGTATATGTAAAAATTCAATTTTCTGTTTGAATATCAACCATCATTAATACAAACTTTATTAAATTGAAAACTATTGTGAATCAATTATTATCAGAAATAAAATAGCTTCTTTGTGTAAAACGTTTTTTTAAACTTATCGCAACACAAATTACCATACTTTAAAACTTCATGTATGTAGTGATCAAGCCTACATTATTATTTTCTGTTCGTTTATCCTACATTTCAAAAATAAATAACATAAATATAATGTATTTTATAATATTTACATAGGAAGCTTGCTTAATAAACTCAAATAATACTTATGCCAAATTTTGTTACAAAGGTTTTGTAAGCTTAGCTTTTCCATATGTTAAATATTTTATGTAAATCTATATTTAAATTAAAAAGACGTGCTAATTAAAAATATAAAATGAAATTTTGTAAAGTAAAACTGTAACACGATCGTTACCCCTATACTAAAATTGTTCAGTACGCATAGACTATCGTTGCAAATATGAGACTGCTGCCGCAAATGTGCGACGCCAGGTTTAATTAAAGTATTAGTTTTTTTATTTGGCGTGTGTAACCCCCTATGTTACCATATTTGTCCCGAACCTTCACCTTACCATTTAATGGCTAATTAAACTTTCCATTTAACAGCGAATCCAATAAGGAGCAATGAATTGCTTAGGAACATCATGTCCGCAGTATACAGAGTCAAGTTTTGTCTCCGGCTTCCTTCTATTTTTGGCTTCTGTATCGATTGTCCGATGTATAAGTGACAAAGACATCATGAATTCAGAACATCATTCAAACATGTGGGAGTGTCTAAAGTTTAGGACTAACAACAATCTTTAGGTGTGCTTTCAATAAGATAAGAGGAGATTGATATTTTGTAATTGTGTAGCTAAACAAAGATAGGGAGTTTGCAGGAAGCTTAATTAACTTCCTAACTTCCTAGATGTATCCTAACTTACAATCTTTACAAGACAGCCATACATGTAATACTTAAGTTGATTCATTTTATATATATCAATGTAATTTGCAAGGTTTTCTTTAATCTATACTAATATTGTAAAGAGATCAAAAATTTGTTTCTTTGTTTGTATGTAGGGGGTAATCTCTGGAACTACTGAACTAATTGAAATAAAGGATACCAGGAACTGGCACATAAGTTCTCATAAAAATGTCTATATATTAATAGGCAAGCACAAAACTTGTCGTCCTTTTTTCTCAGCTTGTGTGCATCGTAGGAGAAATTTGCGCATACCGTTAGAAAGGTAGTGTCCTGTAGATGAGCAGAATCCCATTATAATTTACATCGGTCCACAGGGATACGCCCCAGTGGCCCTCAAAGTTTCAATGTTAATCTTATGGAAGGTCAATCTTAAGGAAGAAGAAGAAAGATTTCTTTTGATTTTATCAGGGGCACAAAAAACAGCTGTTCGTATGAAAAGCTTAAAACAGCTGATTTTGATCAACAACTGATTTGGATCAAAAACTGAATATAATTTTAGGTTAGGTAAATCAAGCAATAGCAATAAAGCAATGAGCAGAATCCCATTATAATTTACATCGGCCCTCAGGGATACAAATTACAGGCTTTCAAAGTAATCTTATGGAAGAACGGTAATACTTATATAATATACTAAAATCAAGCAATAGCGAAGCATTGCCAGGTCCACTAGTTTAAATTATTTAACAGATTCAATGTGACTTGTAGGGTGGGGTAGGAGAGGTGATTTTTTTTATTAAAGTAAGAGATTAACTAATAAATATTATTATCTAGAGAGAGAAAAAAGGTTTTGAAACATTTTGAAAAAGAACCCCTTTTAAGGCCAAAAAACCTCCAAAAATCAGTTACTATTATTATTAGCTAAACGAGAATTTTTAGAAAGATGCGGTTTTTTGCATATGGTAGGGTACATTAAAGGCTACAAATAAGCCAAATTTTATCAAAATCGTTAGAGCCGTTTTTTTATACAAAAATAATAACTGATTTTTTGGAGGTTTTCTTGTCAAAAAGGGGATTGTTTTTCAAAACCGTTTTTTGTGCATCACCTTTGGATTCGTCAAGATTTGAATTTTCTAAAACTGCCTTCCAATCAGACGTCACTATTAAAGTTTCAAAAATATAAAGGTTTCTGTAAACCCTTGCAATTGGAAAGTTTTGAACTAATAAAACAGCACATTTATTTGCATTCGAGATATCTGTTACAATTTGAAATATTTGTCTGAATATGTTTATATATATTTTAGACCAGTGGTAGACAGGAGGGTACTGAGGAGATGAGTGCTCGGCGAGTGCAGGAACGGACAGGGGGCACATTTAAGCCCCACGCATCCGTCCCGGGGACGTCGGTCCGGACAGGATACCTTTCTTTTGACTATTGATAGAAATTAATTGATACATTGTTTAGTTACTAACTACTGAAAAGCGCTCTTTAATTGTATTTTTAAATAAATGGAGTTAAGAGTATAGGATCAGTCTTGTAATGTGCTGCTGAACCTGGAATCTTTTAGTTAAACTCTTTTACAGAAATTGTAAATTGTTTACAAATTATAGGATGTATTATGTTGATAATTTGTAAAACAGCTGTTAAACATTCTTTATTACAGTAAATTTGTTTTTTTACTCATTTTTTATAAATTTAGTACAGAGATAAAATACTTAGGACACGTTTTTGGCTACCAATTACATGAAATACTGACATGATAGCGTTTTTATTTGCCGGTCTAATTGTTGTTTTTAAAAGCCTCCTTTGCCATTTTTTGTTTGATCTATTTTTGAATGGCAACACAAAATACTGAGATACGGTAACTATCTTATTGTAATTTTTTAAATATATAAACCAATTATGGTTGGTCCTAAGTATGTACCTATGTTCGTCTGTCTTGTCTAGCATTGTATTTTTTAAATAATTATAAAAACTAATAATTATGGTTGGTCCTATGAATGCATGTTCGTCTGTCTGTGAAGGATATCCAAATCTAAACTTTTCTGAAACATTATATATTTTTATAGTGAATGATGACGGGTTTGAGTTCAACAATAGTACAATATAAACATTCTTTCCGCTAAATCACACCACACTGACAGTCTAGTAGCACGCTGCCTTATTAGGGCCATGTTGTATGGGTTAATTGGGTAAATGGAACTACCATGGGCCATGTTATACGAGCCCTATCAATGCTGGTGAATCTGCATTAACCGGACGTTGAGCGTTGCCAATGCGGACTGACGCGTTAATGACACAGCGCTATCAACGCCGAACTATGTTATACAGAGTGCGCTGTCAACTCGCACTCGCAGCACAGCGACCAGAGAGACCATAGTAGTCAGAAGTATTGACTTTGTCCTGGTTCTAGTAGTTATTGTTTATTTCAAAATGATTATTGTGTACTTCAAAGTGGCAAAATTTTTGATACAGAAACATTGATTTATGCTAACGTATAGCAGCTACCTCTATGTGAAGTTAATTCAAAGGCTCGTATAGCAATAAACAATTGAAACATTAAGTGAACCTGTCCTGTTAAAGCTACGGCTATAGCCTACTTACACGAGCCGAGCTGAGAAATTTTTCCAGGGGTATTCACTCTGTATATTTATATTGGAGTGGCTGTATCTACACGAGCCGAGTCAACCGGTGCGGAGCGGAGCCGAATTTTGTCCATGCTCTGAGAGTATATTGAAACAGGTCGACTCGGCTCCGTTCAGCGCGGGTCTTGTATATATAGCCACAATACCCGACCAAAAAGAACGTTCGGTCTGTTCTTCCATGCTGATTTTGCAATTCACGGTAGTTGTGGCACATATCGGAACGATGCAGGTCTGTTAGATTTAGCCACTATTACAAATTTCCGCGAAGGACCATCCCCGCTCGGCTCGTGTAAATATAGCCGAAGCTTGATACACGATTTGAAAGCACTGGGTGTGTACCTCACCATGTAGCCTTTCTCATACACAATTCATCATATGTTTCTATTATTTGTAATACACCTAGACAGCCTAACTCATTTTGGAAGTGATGGATGCAACGTTCACTACTCCTCAAAAACGCGGTGTATAACACGGGACCCGCATTCTCGATGTGTTACCAACTTCACGCTTTTAACGTCCCGTATAACTTGGGAATTCAACACCCGGTTTTCAGCGTTTGTATCCCGTCAACTAGACCGCCGGGACTCGAACATCACTGTTAGAAAATCATGATTGCATAGGGCAGGGATCATATTTATTTCAAAAAGAACGATTATTTTTCGTGATCTCATCACAAATTTAATCATAAATATAATTTTTAATTGAATATCGACTACGTATTCAACAATTGATTAGTTTAAAATAAAATCCTCATTACCAAAAATGAGGGAGGAGGGACTCCTCAAGGGTTCTGAGGGGGGAGGGACAGGTCCCGTTGGTGCGCCACTGCTTGCACACTAAGTTGGACTTCTTTAGAATATCATTAGGATGTTAAAAAAAAAGTGTTATTTGCTTGTTGAAGAAACCATTTACGTGTGTAAGACTGTCATCTAAAAATCATACATTTTGTAGGATCCCACGGTTTTCATAGTTCATTGCTAACGTTGAGGTGAAAGACTCTGTCTTTTTTCTCCCTTATATTTAAAGGTTGACCAGTTTGAATTCCATATAAAAATCCACCAAAGATATTTAACGTAGGTAATTCTCAAGGATTACTTATGTTAATTTTCAAAGATGTCCAGTGAAGGCTTCTTAACCGAGACTGCAGGATTTGCTGAAGAAGTCTACCATGGTTTTCATTCCTAGTGACTGCTTTTGGACGACCTACACACACTGTAGACTGAGCCAAAATGCTACCCGTACGGTATCAACAACTCTTATAATTATGACACTTCTTGACGTCTTGAAACAAATCTTTCAGTTCAGTTTCAGAATCTTTATATTTTAATAAAATTAGTAAAAGTTAAACTGCTTGTTGTACGCTGAACAACTAGTGAAGAGTGAGGACAATAGACATGAACTCTGGTCACTGACAAAACTTAACAAGCATGGGGTGATTGTTAGAATTTTACATCTCAGCTGTTGTTTTATTCTAATGCAAAAATTTTAAATATCCAAATTTCCATGACAATGTACTATTCCCTTAAAATATATGTGTTTATTAGCTAGTAGTTATTAGCATTAAGATATGATCATTAATTGGTGAGTATTCCCGCAGCAAAGTTGATTAAAAATTTCAATATTAAAGAAAGTCAGAAAACAAATATTACACTCAGTAGTATAATTAAAAATAAAAACAAAGTATTCTTGTCGAAATTTTGATTAACCAAGTACGTTTAAAGTTATTAATCAAAAAAGTATAAAAAAATTCAAATTGAAGAAAAATTGTAAAGGGGGGTTTTCTGAAGGAGAAAGTAATAAATCAATAATAATTATGTAATAAAATGTACTTAGGAAATGTTCAGTAATAAGAAATAATTAGATTTAGTTGCTTTACACAATGGAAAGGTGTGAAATCATATGAGTGGAATAACTTAAGAACTAAGCCGCGTAGAAATGTGATTGACATTCGTATGTGCGTCATGAACCTATAAACTACGATCTGTGAAAGTTTGAATGTTGAAAAGATAGTGGTTTGGGAGATGTGAACATTTTGGAAAAAATTTACAGTAATGGGCAGTTTGTCATGTCCGAACGAAAAGTCTGGTGGTCAGCTTCGGTGGACGTCACGTGACGCGGAGGGATACAAGTGTTGATAAAATGTTGTAGAATTGGTTCCAAAAGTGACAATTTAAAACTACAAACTGTAAAAATCTTTAAATAAACTAAAAATTAATCGATATATAAAAAGACTTTGGTGTAAAATAAACAATTTCAGATTCTCTAATTTGTTACAAGAGTTCGCAAAATGTACATCGGCCGGGCGGGCATAAATATGGGAGGTCGAGGCAGCTAAAGGAGAGAATTGTTTAAGACAGTATACGGTCTACATCACTTTGTACCCAATTGTGCTAAAATTTTGCCCTAAGTAAGGGAATAGAATTGAGTCTTAGTTTTCTTTAAAGTAGGCTACTTCGTAATTCACGACAACGATTCTGAGGGTTAGCGGAGGTCTTGGCAGAAATCGAAGGCGATCGAGGGACGAAACCCGTACTCTCACCACACTTTCCGTGAACATTCAGGAAGACTTGGAAGGACGCACAAAAGACGTCTCAAGGTATATCCAGAGTCGATTATTATTATTTTTATTATTGTTTTTCTTGTATGTATTTTTTATTTTAAAAAAAGAAGAAGAAACTTTGCTTAATTCATGTAATACTTGGGTAAAAATTAAACTAAAACTTTTTCTAAGACTAATTAATAATAGTAAATATTCTAAAAATTATAAATAATAAAATAAAATTGTATACCGCGGGATACTCACCTTTTCTCATTTAGAATTTCAAATTTTGTGTGTATTATGTGCAGCCTAGTAATCAATTGTGTCAAGAATTATTGTATATACTTATGAAAAGAGACTATTCAAATTTTGGTATTAATTATTGGAGAAGAGTTGATTTTTTTTAATGTTAAATAATATCAAGGAGATATTATTTGTTACTCAGAAAACGAGAATATTATTGAAAAATTAACCTTTGGGCATTTCCAAATGTATAGTGTGTAAATTGCTAAAATAAATAAAATTAGCAAAAATAAAAGAAGTAATTTGAATATCTTCAATACAAATAAGATCAAGTGCTCAGATCTTATGCATAAAACTTTATTTCCAGTAAATCGTTGTTTTGATTGTGAAACAAAGACACGCCCTGTAGAAAGGGAGTTCAAAGTAATTTAAAAAGAGAACATTATACTTTCTGAGCTAAAGCCGGTAGGACTAAAAAGAATTACATTTTTTATATACAAATATATATATACTTAAAAAAAATCAGAGCCCCAACCGCCAGAAGAAACAGCTGACCTACAGAGCTGTGGGGAAGAAGAATAATTCGCCCATTAAATATATTTGCGTTTATATATGTGTATGTTAGAGTAAGGAAAATAGTGATAAGAAGTGGAAAATATTTAGTAAAATTTATGCAATTTAGATACATCAAATTTGCGTAAATAAGCAAGGAATTTGATCGGTAAAGAAGTTAGGGTAGAGTAGGTCAGTGATCGTTCAAACGGAAAGGGTTCTTGGAGCGAGTTCGCCTGGACCGTTTCAGTCTGTGCAAATGCTTTACTATAAAAACTTTCTATGGAGTAGTAAGGACCAATACAGCGTTATAACTAACCTCAAACAAGAAAGTAATAATAGGCCTAAGCAACGAGGCCCAACAACAATCAACAATGTAATCACCTGTTCTAAAAACCAAGCCCAAAAGATAAAAGACGAAAAGTTGCAAAGAAAATAAGTTGTTGAAATAAAAAAGCAAGACAGGATTGAGGATAACTCTGGATCTTCTCAGACAAAGCCCACTGACCCAGCTACAGATTCTTCTCCAATGCCACAACTCCAGAACATACCTCCAGGGAGCTCTCTACTTGCCAAGCTCCCACGAGGTTCTCTCTGCTTGTGGAAGGACTGCCAAGACTGATGACAGTAATCAGTGTGAATCCTGCAAGAAAGTTTTTCACAAAAGATGTGAACATGAAGGTGCAGATTTTTGTGACGGTTGGTTTTTATTCGTGAGCTCATCATGTTTGGACTAATTCCCAGAAGACTGATTTTCAACGAGTATTTTCATATCGATTTATTCAAGGAGATACTTCAATATTAAAGAATTTAAAAAATGTTATCTTAGAGAAGTTCTCAGAATACTAATTTTTAACGACCGACTATTTATGTAGTTGCGAATGAGGAATAATTTCATGTTTGTTTATTTTAGGAGAAATATTTTATGAGATGTTTTGTGCAATTAGGCCTATTAGAACACTGTTACCTTGAATATAAATATTATCTTACCTAGGCTAACTGTATTTTTTTCTAATTTTACCTTAGAAAAGTGGTCCTTTTGGGTGCCGAAAACTGGGAAAAGGTGCTCAAAACTGGTCTTTTTGGGGTGCCGAAAATAGGGAAAAGGTGATGAAAACTGGTCCTTTTGGGGTGCCAAAAATTGAAAAAAAGCTGCCGAAAAGTGGTACGTCTACGGCTGTTTCACTTTTTGTAATTATTATATTTTTAAAAATACATGAAATATCGGTTTTAAGCTTATTTGTAACGAAATACAAGATCCTGATAAATACAAAATAATATAAACCGTGTCAAAAAGTGTTTTTTTTTATACAGGGCATTGAAAATACTGCCAAAAAATTCCTTAAGGGTGCCGAAAACTGGGGGGTTTTGCCATATGTATTTATGAAGGTGAAAGTACCTCCTGAATGAAGGTTAAATTGTAAAAATTGTTTGAATGAATATGTCACAATATGTAGATGTATGTTCAGTTTCAGTATGTTTGAGTTAAGATAGTGAGGCAAGTCAACACCCTCTTATAAGATGCACACCTATGGGGGAAGTAATAACTAAGGACAAAACTGTAAGGAGTAAGTCGTAGAAAAATAGAACATTTTTTGTAAATGAAAATTCTTCAAAATATGATGTAAAAATTGATAAAAAAAAAAATAGTAAAAGAACTGAAATATAATTATTTATTTATTTATAGTGGGGAAAAACTTATGGTAAGAAATATAGGGTTTTGAAAAACAATTCTAGAGTCTGGTCACACGATAGTTAAATAATTAATGAATCTTCTTCGATGTTAGTTTGACTTTTTTAAGTAGGTCTCATCAAAATAATTCTGATCCATTTGTACCAGTTGTTCTTTTGGGAAGAGGTTGATAACACATATTTCTTCTTCTACTGAATTCAAAATAAACAATAGTTAATAAATTAGCCCGGCCAGCAACCTCTGTACTTTCATTGAGCTGCTGTGAAAAAATTCTTTGTTTTAGAAGAGTAACAATTTTTTTTACACAGTTAATTGATTCTTTTTTTATATAGTTGTGTTTGTTAAAGGAATTTTATTATATTTTCATCAAAGTGTTCCTCATTCAAAAGTGTTCCTCAAGTCACAGGTATAATAAGTTATTCTCTCACGATGTGAGCTGACCCACTCTTTGCGATTAACATTGATAACTGATTTTTAATACTGGATTTAGTCAACAAATAATTTTTTTTTTTGACTGAGAGAACTCGAGAGATTTGCCCAGATCAAAATGTTTGGTTGATTAATAGAGTAATACCTTTCAAGTTTTGATGGTTTGATACTTTCGTTGGCTAGTGAGTATTCAAAACAAATTACACACTGAGCTATAAGCTCTGCTCTGAACCAGAAAACACAAACCATTTCAAATAGTCAGTGTTGTATTAAGAAACTTTTTACTGTATTTTGCTTTACTACTACAACTTGAATTCGACACTGCCTCACTAAAAATTTCACTACTCAAAGCCAAGGTATATAGAATAAACAAGTTGCATTAAGTGATGTGTATAAAAATAGTCACAAACTACACCCACCTCCATAAGGTCACGTGATTTAATATTAGTCCAAAAAAGCCTTAAGTCAGGATACAATTTGTTTTATTAACTTACAAAGAATTTATAGTATTTAAGAAAAAATAACTATACAAAACTTCAGTATTTTTAACATAGAATTGAAATCTTTCAACTGTCACTGTCAGTTACGTCACCAAAACATTTTTGTACAGTTCTTAATGAACTATGAACATTTATTTGAAATTTTTACTATACAGATTTTTAGACAGTAATTTTTAAGGAAATCACCAGACAAAATCGTTGCGCGACCCACAGGTGGGGAACCACTGCTATATAAACAATTAATTCATATCAACTATTATTTTTGTAAGCCAATTTTAATTGGTTACATTTGTTGTTATTTCTTACATGTCCATAGATAAACAATCAATTCATAATACCTCTTATTAGTTTGCACTGACAAATTTAATTTTCAGATCATATAGTAATAATTATAACATTCAGAAGCTATAACAGATTTTACGACTTTGTACTAGGTTATAATTCTTTGTCAATTTTCTCTATTCTAACCTTCTTTTCAGGGTTTACAGTGTAGTGTAAATATACTGAAACCCAAATAAAACAAGGAAAATTAAACAGACATAAAAAATGTCAGGGTTATCACACAAGTCTTGAAGAAACGCATACATTAAATAAAAAACACTGCAAAAAACCTAAAACATAGACAACCCAAGAATAGGTGAATTGCAGTGTATCATTAAAGGCCAAACATTTCACAATCTCATTTTCACTTTTGTATTGTATTATGCTTGTACAGCACTTGTATCTAACAAAAACATAATGTGAGTGACACAGCATTGGATGATAAAGGAAACAACATTAATACTGGCAGGAAGTTGTTTAATGTGAGTGATCACATTTATTGCAAGTTGTTGCAGAGAACATTAACAGAGTAAAACTAACATTAAATTAAATTTGTTTTTTAAAACAATAGTTTTTTTAAACTGTTTTAAAATGGAGAACCTTGACCAATTCGTTTGCGGGATAAAATTGATGTTACTTTTCAGCTTTTTGCTCTCAATACACACTGCAATAGCAGACATTAACAATACTAAAAGAGCACCCTGGATTTCTTCAGCACAACTTTCGTGGCCAGGGCATGCACGCCTTTTGATTTATATTATAATAATATCTATGATAGTGGTATGCTTTATAATAAATTAAACTTAATACTTTTAGTCATTAAATGTTCATATAAAATCAAGATGCATCTATTATCAGATAGGTAACACTTGCACACCCATTTATATGCACTAAATGTATAACAAAAATTATAATAAGACTTTTTACGTCCAAAAAATAAGGACAACTTTTATATTCTAACAACTTATTTATAATATATCATTATATACTTAAGGGATTCAAATACATTCTGAAGGATGAACTGATTTTGTTAAACACATAAACTGCTTAACACCACAACCTGAACCCTCAGACTAGTTAACAATCATCTTTGATTACATGTAATGCTTGCATTTTTTACTGTTCCTTTTAACAAGCACCTCATCTTAATATAGATTTGCATTTATTTAAACTATATACATAAAAATATATTCATATATATATATTTATATATATAAATATTATATATATTATAAGCCGACTAATTGTTGAAATCAGTTCTTCCTTGACTGACCCATCACTGTCGGAACACAATGGGGTAGAAATAAACAGAATCCATCCTAAGATTAAAGAAATAAAAATAAAAGCAATGTCGTCTTGTTGCGGGGCTAGTTGTAAGCAAGCGGGTTAACACGATTAATTAAATATAACCTAATGAGTAATACTCGCAGTCCTCACAGGTACAAAGAAAGAAGACTTTGCGTCAACGGACGGCCCAAATCATTAGACCTAACCTTACTTTTAAATTCATCAGTTTTGTCTAACTCTTTCCATTTCCCACAATAAAGGAATAAAGAAATCACAATGACATGATTGAACAGGTCAACATTATGGCAATATATATATATATTTTAAATACTTAAATAACTTGAGGGTCAGTGGGCTGATCAACAATTTGTGCAGAAGGATGGGCCAGGTCGATAGATAGGGTAATCGAGTCCACCACACTTCCTCACAACAATTAACGTAACAGCAAAATAAAAGTACAAATTTCATTTCATTCCCCAATTTTATATTTATAAATATCACTTTTTGTAGCTTTCTTTTTTCACTTTGTTAGATACTTCCAGTTCAGACAATCTCTTCCATAATTCGTCTCTTTCCTTTTCTCTTTTTTTCTCTCTGAAACAAAAACATACACGGTTTTTTAAAAGTAACCCTTTTTGATTTATTAACAAAATTATTATGAATAATCAATTTTAAATCTAGAACTGTCCATACACAAATTAAAACTTATTTTATGGAATAGTCTTTTGATCACTGAATTTAATTTACAGTATTGGCTTAACAAATTGGTTTTTATTCCACCGCGATTTCAGATCTGTCAAGCATCCATCTTTAAGTATCATGCTAACAAGGTTGTTAATATTTTAGAAATGATCACAATACAAGACATAACACAAACATACATAAACATGTTTTGCCCGGCACTAGTGCGTGGTTCCTGAACTATGGCTAATTTGCCAGCATGCAACCCATTCCATTTGTCAATGATGTGTCATTATACCCGCCCCTTGGTTTGATCGCTATCTACAAACTTCATTGTGGAGTCAAAGATTATACATGGAGTATCTAAAAAACTTTACAACATTGAAAATTTGTTGAAATTTATTCAAACGACTTACAGACTTAATATTGGTATCATGTAGCGCTCAGCAGTGACATCAGATTTGAAGTATTATTCGCCAACATCTCAGACGTCTGTCAAGGATACTGTTTGATTTGCAATTATAACTTTTGTTATTTTCTTATTAAACAAACTTCAGTCTTTTTTCAAAAATTTAGAAAAAAAGGATTCTGAACAATATCATACCTGTCAACTTTGAAAAATCAGAATCAGTAAAAACTATGCGCAAGTAAGTTTTACCCTTTTTTACGACACAACCTATAGCCATTCCAATTATCAAAACCCTGTAATATGGGGAAAGGAAAACGAACCCACCTTAGTTTTCCTTAAATGTGTACAAAAGTTTAATAAGATCCACAATAGAATAGACTATTGCTCTTTTTTGAATGGTCATGCAGCAATTGATGTCCTTGTCTTGTTGTAAGAAATTATAAATAACTAGTGGACCCGGCAATGCTTCGCTATTGCTTAATTTGAAACTTTGAAAGCCTGTAATTCGTATCCCGTGTAATTCAACATAGGCCTAATGATTGTTACACATAATTAATAAAACAACTGATTTGAATCAAAAGTTTAATACAATTTTAGGTTAGGCATTTAAAACCTATGAAATATAATAATTAAAACATCTAATATTACAATTTAACATTATATTATTGTTACACATTATAAATAAAACAGCTTATTTGGACCAAAGGTTTAACACAATTTTAGGTTAGGCCTATTATTATAAAATCAACACACTTTTTTTGAAAGAGTTTGGAATAATCACCATAGTAACCAGAATAACACATTAATAAATACGAATCAGCTGTTTCATCTTTTATATGGCTTCTTATGGGAGGGATGAATTTTCGCATTTTCTACCCTTTAAATTCAAAATTTTGCAAAATCCTTTCTTAGTACGCCTCTACATTATTGGACGGATGTACCTTCCAAATTTCAAGTCTCTAGCTTTAATAGAATCGGCTCTGCGTTGATCATCAGTCAGGACATTGCATTTTATATAAGAGATATGGTAATGTTTATGGGAGTATTAAAAATGTCAGTTAACTTTATATGCATATTTATAAAACATATACAATTTTGTTGTTAAAACTATTTGTGTGAGGCAAAAATATCTAGGCTACATATGATTATTTTTACAATTGGATAAAAAAAGCTGTTTAGTCTATCAATGATTATTGAATCATTTCGACATGCTGCTGGACCAAAGACATGGTAATTTCTAAAGTGGCAATGTCCTTAAATAAATAAACTTAAAAAGTTAGATAGCATTCAGAATTAGGCACAGAATTAGGATTGAAACAGATGCCCGAATACAATTTGTGACAATTTTATCAACTATCGTTGTTGAAATATTATTTAAAATACAATGACGAAAGTTCGCAAAAGAATAGGATCTCCGAATATTATTAGCGCTAATTTTATAAAACGCGGGTATTAAAACGCAATTTAATATACAATAGCGTATATCCCCGAAAAAAATCGATGCCCGAATAGAATTTGTGCCAATTTTATGAACTATCATTGTTGAAATACTACAGTATTACAATGGCGAATGTACGCAAAAGAATACGAAGTCGAAATATTATTAACGCTAATTTTAAAAAACGCCGGCATTAAAACGCAACTTATACACAACAGCGTATGTCCTCGGAAAAAATCGACGCCCGAATACAATTTATGAAAATTTGATGAACTATGGTTGAAATATTATTTAAAATACAGACAAATGTCCGAAAAAAAAAGAATAAGACGTCCGAATAATTTTTCATGTTTCTATTTTAATTTAAATTACAACCGCTAAGGTCCGCGGAAAGGTTTAGATGACACTTGCAAAAATTCGGAAAAAGTGGAAATTAAATTTCACTACCTATTTGAGGGAATGAATAACAAGTAAAGCAAAGGCACTTCGTCGGGACTACCACAGAAATCATAAATCACGGGTAACTTTTAATCCCGAAAGTTTTCAAAATGTTTTACCCGAATGTCCTGAACTTAAAACAAATATAATTATTATACTAAAATACTTTTGATACTGATCTATAAAATTTGTAACTTTTCGTCACAGTAGGCACCCTAATTCTATAAATAGACGGTAAGAAACGAATCCATAAGTGGTTGACCTTGATTTTCTTTACCTTCCTGTATCAAATAACTAAGCCTACGCATGAATACTGTAATAAATTATCCTATGGTTAATATATATATTAATATATTCTTGACAAATATGTTAACAAAATTTGGAGAAAATAATTTGAATAATATTAATATCACGATTAGTTTTAAAAGTGATATTTAAATTTATTTTGATTACAACATTTAAGATTTCCAGACCATATAGGGCCTACTCATGGGTTAACATAAATTATGTCTGGTATATTTCATAAATTCAAAATCAAATTAAATAATAACGAATTTAGTCCAATCAGTGATTATTGTAATCTTTAATACATTAGTATCTAGTAATAATTTTAATGATTAAAGTCCTGAACCAAATCACCAAATTAAACTTTGAAATAAAATTCAATTGAGTTCAGGGTAACAAAAATATTTGATATTTATTATAATTCAAAGTTAATTTGGTGATTTGGTTCAGGACTTTAATCATTAAAATTATTACTAGATACTAATGTATTAAAGATTACAATAATCACTGATTGGACTAAATTCGTTATTATTTAATTTGATTTTGAATTTATGAAATATACCAGACATAATTTATGTTAACCCATGAGTAGGCCCTATATGGTCTGGAAATCTTAAATGTTGTAATCAAAATAAATTTAAATATCACTTTTAAAACTAATCGTGATATTAATATTATTCAAATTATTTTCTCCAAATTTTGTTAACATATTTGTCAAGAATATATTAATATATATATTAACCATAGGATAACTTATTACATTGGCGTCCAACGTAAGGGCTCTCACCACAGAGAAACAACCTCTTTTATTTTAAATAATTTTATGAAATTAACTTACATAATTAACATAACCTTTTCAGCAATTTATTTAACCATTTTGTCATGTATGTGTTTATTTAACGGTGTGATATAGCTAAATCGTGTAAGACATTATACCGGTTACCTTATAATAACTAACAAAATGGAAAAAGACAACCGATATAATCTGAGACAAAACCCAGAACCATCAAGGAAGGTGAAGGAGTCAATAGGCATAACCATTACATCTAGGCGTAGCAACGTCAATGTTGAAACCCAGCCTAGGGATGAAGAGATTGACTTGAGTGAGACGTTATTGGCTAATGATGAAATAGGATCAACACCAACAAACATGGACGATACCATGGGAGGGAGTGACACCAATGAACCACCTCCAGGGACCAGCACCACGAGTGATACCAGTCACCGGAAGTTTGATGATGCTACCATAGATAAACCACCATCATGGTTAACGGCGATTTTCTCCAAACTCGAAAATATGGAACAGGGCATGCAGCAACAGCGGAACGACCTCCGGAATCAATTGGAAGGGCATCGGGAAAAACTGCGCCAAATACAGCAGCTTCAGCACGAGCAGAAAAATCAGGTGGATCGCTTGGAAGAGGGAATAAGCAGAAAAATCGAAGAACAGTGTCAATCAATACGGACCGAGCTAAGGGAGGAGTTCCAAGTCCAACATCAAGAACTGCGCAGTGAATGCCTCTCACAAAACATCGAGTTCCAGGAAAACCTGAAGAGTTTTGTAAGTCGACAGACCGAAGAACTGCAAAACCGGATGGAAACGCAGCAAGGACAAGTGTTGGAGGAAAGCAAGAGCTACACTAACCAGGAGTGCGACATCTTTAAGGTCACTATATCTACCCTGACTGAAGAAATGAAGACAACCGGAAGTGAGAACCAGAGAAATCTTGGACAAATCAGTGAACGTTTGTCGGAGCATGGAGTGAAGATCCGGGGACTTGAGAAAGACATTCTCGAAAACAAGAGAGCGTATCAACCACAAGTCTACGTCACATGCCCTGGATCAACAGGAAGTGGAGTCGACATGACCACACCTAAATTCCACGGGAGGGAGCATAACCCCATGGAACAACTCAACAGAATTCGACGTTACTACGAGCGGAAAAGAAACCATGACCACTCCGGAGACGAGACCGAAAAACTGTTGGACATCCTAGACAGTTGTTTTGATTCCCACGCAGCGAGATGGTTAACCCTAGTAAAACAAGACATAAAGACCTGGGACGACTTTCAGGAGTCATTCGAGAAAAAATATTGGAGTAGAGCAGTACAGCGCGGCATCAAACAAAGGCTTGAGATAGAAAAGTATCGTCCACAAGGGAAGTTGACAAGGTCGGAGTACTTCACCGAGCGAGTCATAACACTTCGAACTATGCAACCTCCGATTCTAGAAGATGAGATAGTCACTTGTTTGACCGATCACTTCGAGGATATTATCCAGGATGCAAAGCGAGTGCAGAACATCACAACTATCGGCGAATTCGAAGCTCTGTTACATCGGGAGGACATCAAAGACTCTCACAATAAATCACGTCATATTCATAAACCCGCAGCACCAAATCAACCTTCGGCATCACGCTTCAATACGGACCGAAGACCAGCACCAGCGGTCCATACCAACCGACCTCCGCAGAACTATCAAAACTTCCGAAGTTACCAACAGAACTTCAATTATCAACCCAGACCTCCACCCGAACCAGCACCCGTAGGGGGAGTATCCGGCGGAACATATCCAGTGCGGAATATAAACCATCAACCAGCACCTCGACACCACGAATATAACTACCAGAATAAAGGAAACCAGTACTTCAGAAGAGAGGATCGGCAAGAGAATAAATACTATTACGACACCAGGAAGCCACAAACATATCCAACAACCGAACAAGTCAAAGTGTGCCACACTATAGCCGAGAAGATGGGGACGCCTAGTCGGCAGGAAGAAGCCAGCACTAGCAAGAACTCACATTCGGAAAACTAACAGGCACGGGAGATAACAACGGCCGGGAATTTATAAAACAACATAACGTCAATAACTACGCGACGGTTAACCCCACATCTTCTGTGCAACCTAATCAAGTCGGAATAATAAGGCCGGAAAATAAGTTATTAACAAAGGAAAAATATACAAAAACCGAAATCATCGTGAGCAATATGTACTGTGATCGGGATTTTCTAATTAAGGAAGAACCAATAGTTGACCAAACCAATTGTGTAACTGAAACAATGAAGTGTCCTGAAATAAACATTAAGATCGGAAAATCCATAGCTACAGCATTAATTGATACAGGATCCAATATATCGTGTATCTCGGAACAGTGGTTCAATGAAAATAGAACTAACATTGGAAAGTATGAAGAACTACCTGTAACCAACCTCCAAATTAAAACAGCGGTAGGTTATAAAACCAAACGAGTGTCAAGAATCATTATGATAAAAATAGAAATTAAGGGGGAAGAAACCTTAATACAAGTTTTAATTGTGCCTAATTTGATAAAAAACATAATACTTGGAATGGATTGGATAAGCTTAACAAAGATGGTAATAAACTTTAATACAAGATTAATTAATATGAAAATGAACAATAATATAATCAATTTAAAGTTTGAAGAAGTCATAAATGAAGGAATCTTATGTTATATAATGAATGATATTAATGAAAATATAATGAATAACAATAATAATGAATATAATGAAAACATAAAACAAAATTACGTCAACGATACAAGCACAAATAATAAATTAAATACATTGAATGAAGACACCATAGACGAAACCTTACAAGAAAATCCAAAATTAGAACCACTACAGAGGAAGGAGTTGAAATAATTATTATTAAAATACAAACACATCTTTTCAGACACACCTGGCTTATGTAGCAAGTATACACATCAAATCGAAGTATTTCAAGACAAGATATTTAAAGGATGCACATACCCAGTACCGCTAACTCATCAGGAAGCTGTTTCCAGGGAAATTGAACGAATGTTGCACATTCAAGTCATCGAACCGTCACGCAGTTGTTTTATAAATTCCATAGTTCCCATCATTAAGAAAAATAATGAAATACGACTTTGCCTAGATGCAAGAAAAATCAACGAAATTACAATACCGGATTATGAACAAAATAGAGGAATAAATGAGTTATTAGTTAAAGGTCGAAATTGTAAATGGCTCAGCACTATAGATCTGACGTCATCATATTGGCAAATTCCATTATCGCCTGAATCCAGAAAATACACCGCATTTCAATTTAGAGGTAAAACCTATCAATACACTGTAACACCTTTCGGAGCATCCACGTCACAAGCGGCTTTAGTCAGAGCATTGGATAACGTATTCGGAAACCAAGTCGAAAATTTTACACTTATTTATGTCGATGATATATGTGTAATATCACCTGATTTTCAAAGTCACCTGTTACATCTTTCACAAATTTTTCAGAAGATACAAGAAGCTAATATGACAATAAAATTTACCAAATCACTTTTCTGCAGAACATCCGTTCCTTTCTTGGGATATACCATGACTTCAACCGGATTGCAAATGGACGAGAGCAAGATTGAACCTATTTTAAACTTTCCCACTCCAAAATCCAGGAAACAATTAAAATCATTCCTAGGATGCATCAACTATTACAACAAATTCATTTATAAATTTTCTGAAAATATACAACCATTACTTCGACTAACTTCTAAAAAACATAAATTTCATTGGACATCATCCTGATCCAAAACAACCTTTCTATTTACAAACCGACGCTTCAGATCTTGCCATCGGAGGACACCTATATCAAGTCAACGAACAGGGAGAAAAACGCGCCATTGTGTTTCTGTCACGTGCATTACAACCAGTTGAAACAAACTTTACAACCACGGAAAAGGAACTACTTGCTATAGTACATTGCCTCCAAAAGACCAGATATATCGTCTATGGAACTGATCTAACCATCCTCACTGATAACCACGCACTTACTTTCCTAAAAACATGTAAACTATTAAATTCAAGACTCACAAGATGGATTCTTGCTATTCAGGATTACAATTTTAAAATATTACACTGCAAAGGGAACGAAAATCTTACAGCTGATGCACTAAGCCGTAACCCAACTGAACGAAACATAAATCCGTCAGACGACCAACCTGAACTAATAATTGCTTACATAAACCGTATACAAGATGTAGACCTGCAAACAGAACTTAGAACCATGGATGAAAATCAAAGGAAGGACCCGCATCTGTTATCCATAATTCATGTGCTGGACAATCACGAAAATTCTCTTAATAACTGCAAAATCATCAACACATATCGGCTACACAACGACATATTGTATCAGCGATTACGTCAACAATTGTTAATAATAGTACCGGAACACATTATTGATCGACTAATATGGGAGTGTCATAATTATTACCTCCACTGTGGAGCTAAAAAATGTTTTGACATCTTAAGAGAAGGATTTGTATTCAAAAACATGGGACGACGTATCAGGACTACATTATCAACCTGTGATTCATGCCAAAGATGTAAACATAACAATAATCCTCCAATAGGCTTAGCTAAAGGAATAACCTGTGTGAAGAAAAACCATCAAATCGCCGTAGATATTATAGGACCTTTACCCGTCAGTACCGGAAGAGTAAAATACATAATAATAGTTTTGGATATTTTCACTAAATTTGTCAAATTATATCCAATTAGGACCGCAAACGCAAGAACCATTATTTACAAATTATTTGAACAACATTTCCCTCAATACGGACTTCCAGAACGCTTACAAAGTGACAACGGAACACAATTCAGAAGTAAATCTTGGCAAAACAAACTAAAAGAGAACGCAATCGAAATTATTTATAATCCTTATTATCATCCCAAAACTAATATGGCAGAACGACCCATACGGGAAGTTAAACGATGTTTACGGACGTATTGTTCGCAACACCATAAAAATTGGGCTCGTTGCATTCCAGATATAAACACGATGCTAAATGAAGTTTATAACGAAACAACTGGATTTACTCCGAATGAACTACAACTAGGTCAGAAAGATATACGCTTTTGGGAACCATACTTGAAAAACCATTATTCGGAAGACATACCTCTTGAAACAAAATTAGTCTTGGCAAACAAACGAATCAAGGATAAACAAGAAAGAAGAGCAAATAAATTTAATCAAAATTCAAAATTTCTTCAATTTAAAATCGGAGATTTAGTTCTAGTAAAAAATTTCCCATTGTCTAACGCTGCATACGGAGAAACTGCAAAATTGTTTGAAGTGTACGAAGGACCTTATGAAGTATCTCAAGTTATTGGGAAATCAACATATATCCTCCGTGATCAACAAAATAATCAAGAATATGGACCTTATTACATATCATCATTAAAATCATATAAAACCATCACAACAAATATCCAATAAAAAAAATAAAAATAATAATAAAAAAAAGTATGACTAACTTTCATTGCAGCATAAATAAACTAACACAACAATCTTTAAAGCGGATATAAGGGTAGTCTAGCTGAGAAATTAGTAAGGTCAAGGCACCAAACTCTTT
This sequence comes from Philaenus spumarius, assembly GCA_018207615.1. Taxonomy (NCBI): domain Eukaryota; kingdom Metazoa; phylum Arthropoda; class Insecta; order Hemiptera; family Aphrophoridae; genus Philaenus; species Philaenus spumarius. Next base: position 249,465 of record JAGFPH010000057.1, on the reverse strand, counting down.
AAAAAAGGCATGGACCAACGTAGCACAACAGCATACCCAGACAATTGAAGGCGCCAGATAGAATACATCTAATGAACAGGCAATTGTTCAACTTAATTGATAATGTTCGGCGAACACATTTGATGAATGCATTCGCGAACATTTAGTGAAAGGGATATTGTAAAGTTTCACAATTGATACTAATATAAATAAAGGAATAATTGTACTCTGTTGAACCGCAAAAGCATTGGAACGCGCCTAGCGGGAGAATAAGTCATTCTCGGCTATAGGCCTAGATATTACGTGTAAAATCAGTGGACCTTGTACCAAACATAATTTTATTAAACCATTTAAGATTAATGCATGACCAAAACAAGGTATTCAATCGATGTAC
>JAGFPH010000057.1:190835-211463 GCA_018207615.1 Philaenus spumarius | reverse complement strand
TCCTTGCTGGAGAATATTCAGCCTACACTTTCCTTGCTGGAGAATATTCAACCAAACCCATCCTTGCTGGAGAATATTCAGCCACCCGTTCCTCGCTGGAGAATATTCAGCCAACCTCGTCCCCCAAAGCGTGTAATTTACAATAAGTGTTACTAACACTTAGCTTAGTAACGTAGCTTAAAGGGCTAGGGAAATATTAGTTTGCTAAAACCCCAACTCTGGTAATACTTATGTACTAATTTTGTAATAGATCATAGTTAATAGTCTAAGGTATTATAAGAAAGTTAGTAATAAATGTTTTTTCCCTAGAGTTTCCCATAGAATTCGGCATTAATTCTGTAGTACAATAAGAGTAGTTTAGGCTCCTCTCCTGTTTTCACAACCTGCTGGAGAATATTCAGCTGCTTTGCTGGAGAATATTCAGCCACTCATTCCTTGCTGGAGAATATTTAGCAGCCCGTTCCTTGCTGGAGAATATTCAGCCGCCCATTCCTTGCTGGAGAATATGCAGCTTCTTTGCTAGAGAATATTCAGTCACCCATTCCTCGCTGGACAACAGCCAACCTTGTTCCCCCAAAGCGTGTAATTTACAAAAAGTGTGACCATTGTATTTGAATAACCTAATAGAACTCCGATCCATTGCAATATTTTCTTCCACTGAAAATTCGACGATAGTGGCATTATCTACTGGGGAAACGATGGAAGCTGTGTGAAACACCAATGCTACCAATGATTTTACCCTAGCGCTACCTCGCGGCGTGATCATGCACTATTTTCGCGACAACCTTTTTCTCGGCACACAGCCCCCGTATACATGCATGATCTATTTTATTATTCATGATCTATGGTGTTACTAACGTAGCTTAAGGGACTAGGAAAATATTAGTTTGCTAAAACGAGAACTCTGGTAATACTTAAGTACTAATTTTGTAATAGATCATAGTTAATAGTCTAATGTATTATAAGATAGTTAGTAATTAATGGTTTTCCCTAGAGTTCCCCAAAGAATTCGGGAGTAATTCTTTAGTACAATAAGAGTAGTTCAGGCTCCTCTCCTGTATTCGCTAACAGCTGGAGAATATTCAGCTTCCTTGCTAGAGAATATTCAGCCATTCCATTCCTTGCTGGAGAATATTCAGCTTCCGATTCCTGCTGGAGAATATTCAGCTTCCTTGCTAGAGAGTATTCAGCCACCCGTTCCTTGCTGGAGAATATTCAGCTTCCTTGCTGGAAAATATTCAGCTGCCCATTCCTTGCTGGAGAATATTCAGCCGCCTGTTCCTTGCTGGAGAATATTCGGCTTACCTCACTTCCCACCGCCTGTAATTTACGATAAGTTATATTCTAAAATAGTTAGTAATTAATTTCTCCCTAGAGTTCCCCTTATTAATACCGTAAGAGTAGTGTTGGCTCCTCTCCTATATTCGCACCCCGCTGGAGAATATTCAGCTTCCTTGCTGGAGATATTCAGCCCATCTGTTTCTTGCTGGAGAATATTCAGCCCATCCATTCCTTGCTGGAGAATATTCAGCCACCCGTTCCCTGCTGGAGAATATTCAGCCATCCGCTCCTTGCAGGAGAATATTCAGCCAATCCGATCCTTGCTGAAGAATATTCAGCCAATCCGATCCTTGCTGGAGAATATTCAGCCAATCCAATCCTTGCTGGAGAATATTCAGCTACCTCGTTCCTAACCAAACGGGTTAAGAAGTAGGCATTGCGAGTTTGGTTGTTCTGACAGTTCGCCTTGTTGTAGTAACAATAGGTCGTGGTACAGTAAGGATAGCTGTAACCACCACGCACTCATCCCAGAAAGGAGCTTGTGGCGGTGATGATTTATTAAGGGCGGAGTGTCAACCTTCCGGTTCGTTCATGAATGCCCAATATAACTGAGCTAAAAACCTTTCCCGTAAAAACTTAAGGTGACTGTTATTGCGTGGCAATGCTGCAGCGAAATGCATATTTTAAAACACTTCCAGCGCTAGATTTCATTTTGACTACTTTTACCAGCAGATAAATTTAATTACAAATTAAATTGTGAAAACCTAGAAATGGATAAACCCAAGTTCATTTCACTCAGCAGCATGTTTCTTGAAAAAAACAAAAACACTTTAAATACATACATTTTATATCTGGGCAAGAACAACACTTTAAACGAAATTGAGCAGTTTTAGAAAGTGCCTGTTTTCTTACAAATTCTTGAGACAACTCGGATTAGCACAAGTTACAGCGTCCCCGTTTTGGTAATTCTATCAATTCATGCTTCAAAATCTGTGGTGCATACAAATGGTCTCCATCATACTGTACTTCATCAACCTCAAAAACAAATAAATAGTCAATCAACTATGTCCATTCTAGAACTGGGAAAACCCGTTTTGTACACACTATGAGCATTCACAACTGCAGTATTAGTCAGAAGTTCAAACATAGATTTTCTGTGCCATTTCTCACCTTTTCTCAAGGTTGAACAATAAACTGCAATCTGGTCAGATACATTGATTTTGTACTACTTTGTTTGGCGATCAATTCTCCCCTTTTCAGTTTTTACTTTATTATTATTTCAGCATTGTATATCCTCTTGCTTCTCAATAGTGCCAGTAAAGGTGGGTGTTTTAGTATAAAGCTTGTCAGCCGACAAAACACTTGTATAATAGATGTCTGTATATAATTCTTTCTTGATTTAGTAGAGGTTGCACTACGTCCAATACCAGTTGAGTTAGACCTTGTTTTTCTTTACTTGCATAAAACTTTATTCCCCATGTACCTTTTACACAGAGCTTATAAACGTTTAGGCTATACTTGTGATTCTTGTTTGGAAAATAAGTACTAAAAACCAATTTTCCTCTAAACAGAATTACACTTTCGTTCATACACACCTCTTGATTAGGATGCAAAGTATTTTGAAATCTGACATTTACCAGATCAAGAAGTGGAGAGATTTTATTCAATCGATCATTGTTATCACATGCTTCATTGTCTGACACATGAAATCATAGATAAGAGAGACTCAAATCTATTGCGAGACATTACTTGTGATATTTTATTTGTGTAAAGGAGAGACTTGGACCAATAATTTCGCAAATTTTGGATTTTTATCTAGGCTCATCCATATAACCAGGCCTAGGAATTTAAGAATTTAATTTTTAGTTGTACCAACTCAATTAGCTAATCTACAGACTGTGGTCTTTTCCACTCTCAGTTACAATAGTTTGTATTATACATTGTTCAGCATATCTGTTCGTTTCCTTAAGAATTACATTTATAACTTTGTTATCCACAAACAACGAATAGTAATAAAAAACATCCTTAAGATGCACTATTGGAATAATTTCATCTTTTATACCAGGTTGTTCTTTTGATGTTAATGTAAAATTGTGCAAATTACCACTCTCATTAGAGTAAGTAACACGTAGTTCATCACCTTTGCGATAGTTGTTACCATTTACATTGTTATCTAAATTATCTTGAAGTCAAATTTCAATATAATTTTCAACTACATTACTCCCATTATCAACATTAATGCCTTTATCATAATTTAGGCTATGATCAACTTCATTTTGTAAATCACTATCACTTTCAACATCGACAATGTTATTTCATTTTATGTCGGATTATAAGAATCTGTCAAATCTCTAAAATATTTAACTCTCTACCATCACTAGAAATACTTTTGTAAAACAATTTTTGATCTCATCAGAATCCATTTTGAAACAATTAACAGACATGAACTACCTTCAAAATAGCAACAGACGACAGTGCAAAATGCAGCAGCTTTTTAAAAGCTACAGTACTGCTACCAGTGGAGTTTTTTTAGAATCCAATACCCGATCAGAGACCAGATCTAACAGGCATTGCATTTGATTATATAAATATGATAATTGAGAATCAAAATTATACACATAGCTTAGAACATAAGACTTCATACAAGGCAATTCTATAAACACGGGCTTCTGGTAAATTCAACTGTGTATCATCATAGATCATGAATAATAAATAGATCTTGCATCCATACGGGGGTTGTGTGCTGGAAAAATGTGTTCGCAAAAATAGTACATGATCGCGCCGCGAGGTAGCGCTAGGGAGAGAAAGCATTGGTGTTTCCAACCAGCTTCCTTCGTTTCCCCAATAGATTGTTATTACGATCGTAGTATTACCACCTAAAAGACTATTACTTTACAGTGCTTGTACGTAAAAAAAACAACATAATATTTCCCATCATGTTTTAAAAATAATTGTAACCTCTATAGATTTTCTATAAAGCACCAATGACAAAATTTGTTTTGTAAATTTAGCTACAGTAATTTTAGAAATAAATGAGCGTTGAATGGATTTTTAGCAACAGTAATTTTTGGAAACTACATAATTAACAAATCTGAAAAAATAATTTTGATATCCTTAAATATAGCTCTTTTGAATGATACCCCATACTACAGTGTAATAAAGCATTTATTACGTTACCAGTCTGGAGAAAATTAGCTGAGACAGACAAACAAATAAACAAGTGATCCTTTTCCCTTTTAAAGATATGGTAATCTAAAAATAAAAAATCTTTTCGGTTTCTCACACAAACATGTAACGGATTTTATCCTAGTACTTCTTTCTGGATTTAAAAAAATTCTAAATGAAATACATAAAAATTTACCGTTAGGTGAGGCCATGAAGCTTCTAATGTAGGATCATCTTCTTCCGGGTCAAAGTCTGGGTTTTCACTAGGTGGTAAAGTTCGGAATAAGTTCACTGATATCTGAACAAAACAAAAAAGTATTGTAATTAAACAACAGCATTTAAAATTATAAGACCAATAAACAAAGATTACGTAATAAATAAATATAGAGAGAAACTGTTTTACTTACAATTATATCAAAACAATTTTTGATAACTATTTGTTGCATCAACAACAATAGAAGGATCTATGGTAAAATGCAATTTTGATGTGGTAAGATTTGGTTTCTAGTTGATCAAATTTATAGCAAGTGTCGAAGCGTTAAAATAGGCTATAGAAGTTGAATAAATCTGACAAGTAGGCATGATCAGTTTAAAATGAGCCGAGTCAGGGGGATAATGAAAAAAGAACGAAGAGTACTAAATAAATAAAACAAGTATGAGTGCAGAAAGGGATTTTTGTAAATAAGTAATTAAATTGTTAAGGTAAACTGGTTTAAAGCAGTTTATCTTTTATTATTAATAGTACAGTCAATTTGTGCTTAAAAGAGTCCCTGGCGGGAAAGTTTTGGGGTAGTTTTGATTTCTTCCTTTCTATATGTTTTTTGGGGTACTGAATCCGAATCTGAGGTTTGCCTACAAAATTTCGTGACGCATCATTGAAAAAAATGCAAAAACGTGTAAAAAGTCATGAGTTTTGGTTGTTTTTTGCTTTTAACTTGAAAAATATCAACTTTTTGTAAATAACCTTCCTATTAAAAAAGAATGTACATAAAATTTTCTACAAGTTTCATTCCATAAGTTATTTTATCCGACGAACCGTTCGGGCTCAAGCGCCAGTTGAAAATTGGCGTATTTCGGCTGTCTCTGCAAAAACCCACATTTCCACTCCAAAGCTCTAATTTATTACTAAAAGCTGTCATTTAGTGAATTCCTCCTACTTTTAAGCTGAATACAATGTGGTTTCCATTATTATGTCATCTAAAGTAGGTAATAAAACAATATAAAATATAAACTAAAAAACAAATTTAATATATCACGTTTTTAAAACATACTAAATCTGTATAAATCTGCATGGCTAGGGGAAATTATTGTATACTTTTTAGTCAGTTTTAAAAACTTTGTATATTAAATTATTTTAAATTCAATAATATTTTATGCTTTTTAGTCTTCAGTTGGGAGTTATATTTAAAGTATCAAATCTCTAGCTCATTGAGAACTTAGTTTAAAATCGAATAGACAAATAAACAGACAGACATACAAGAATACGAGTTAATAAAAACGTGGAAATAAAAACCTTTTCAAAACCACATTATATTATACTTTTTTTGCTTGCAAATATAATTCTGTCTTTATCGTCTTTTGATTTTATTTATTAACTCCCGGCCTCCTCAAATGATTTTATAACTGCCCGTCTGGTTTAAAAGCCCCTTTTCTTTTTATTCGATTCCTTCACACACGAGCCAAGGTCAAGTACTTGTACAAGGCGTTTACACCGACCGAACATTCGGGCTTGAAAGATGCAAAATATGTCATCGACGGAGGGTTTTTGTTACAACGGGTCAAACAGCACTACTCCCAGACGTATTCAGAAATGTGCTACAACTATGTATCATATGTGAAGGCAAACTACAAATCAAATACCGTAGTCATTTTCGATGGCTACCCTGATAAAGATTGTGAAAGCACCAAACGACTAGAACGATTAAGAAGAGCGCAAAGAAAACAATCTGCTTCAATATCGTTTACAAAATCGATGGTGCCCTCTGTCTCGCAGGAGAGTTTCCTTGCAAACTCCAAAAACAAGAGCCGGTTGATATTTATGCTAATGGAAAAATGTTATGACCCAACAGCTGTGGAGGACGATGTTATCCTAATTAAGTATCATAACTGCTCTTTTGTTGGTCCCGTCAAATAAACATGTGGCAGTGGTGGGGCAAGATGTAGACCTTTTGGTGACTTTGATTGACTTTTGTAGCCCTGATGTACAGAATGTTTTCTTTTTTAAACCGGGAAGAGGAAAAGTTCTTTTTCAAACACTCTACAATCCGCATCTTAATAATTAATTTAAATTGTGAACTAAGCAGTTTATTGGTTTACGTATAGTTTATTCATTCTTTCCATAAATTATTTTTTGATAAAGAATTAATGTGTTCTTCAGAACGCAGTATAGAATACGTGGTTTTGGTAAAAAGAAATATTAGTTACTTCATCTACTTATAATTACAATGAATTCTTAAACCTAAGTACATTTGTAAGAAAACAATAACAAAATTTTACAAAATAAAAAAGCATTTTACTAGACTGGGTACAAATAAATTAAACTATTTTAAATTTATGTTATTGTAATGTTTTCCCAACTCAACTGGGATAAACATGGTAAATAACAGATAAATTTTAAAAAATAACACCCCGAACGGCTTATAATAATATATAATAATTTTTCTAGATTTTCATTGTAATTTCAACTTAGTGTAACTAAACTTGTAAAATTTCGGACTTCATTTAACTTGAACATTTTTATATTTAATTTTTGAAAAAAATGATTTGTACCTTCACATATACGATCTAAATAAGGAATATGAAGAGAACAGGAAGGAATTCACTAATTTACAACGTTTAATATGTTAAATGACAGTTTTGGAGTGGAAAATGTGGGTTTTTGGGAACACAGTCGAAATACGCCAATTTTCAATTAGCGCTTGAGCCCGAACGGTTCGTCGGAGAAAATTACTTATGGAATGAAAGTTGTATTAAATTTGATGTACATTCTTTTTTAAGTTTTTGCATTTTTTTCAATGATGCGTCACGAAATTTTGTAGGCAAACCTCAGATTCGGATTCAGCACCCCAAAACACATATAGAAAGGAAGAAATCAAAACTACCCCAAAACTTTCTTGCGAAAAACACAATTTGACTGGACTATAAATACAATCCTTGAAAACCTTAATTTAATAAACAGTAAACCCCTCATCCGACCCTCCCTGGAATTGGGCTGATAGTCATATAAATTAAAGGTTACAAATAACATTAACACAAATTTTCACATATATACCAACTATGTTTCAGTAATACACAGTACTCATCTTCGGTGATATTTCACCAATAATGATCAAATATAATAATTTTGTGTTATTCATAAAAAAAAATTTATTCCCACTTGTCAAGCTCTAAGTTTTTTAGTAGGTTAAAGATTGGTTAAAACGAAAGTAGCTAAATATTCATGATTAAGCTCTAATGCTACAATATTTAAAAACAATTATTCACCCATATCAAACTTTTAATTATCCTTTACTCTCACCACAATGAAAGATATAAATAACAAATACTTTTGTTACCCTTCTGTGTTCATTGCTTAAATACACTTATACATCTAAGTTTTTAATTTGATTAACTAGGCGAAATGAAAATCAAAGTTTAATATTTCAATATTTATAAAGAAATGTAATCCAAAACAATTTGTCGGCCTGGACTTCTCTGCTGAAATTCAAGATAAAGTTCACTTGGTATTTGGGATTTAAGTAATATACAATTGATTAATATGATTACCCTTGTACAGATGTATTTGTCAGAAACGAATTGTACAGTAGTTTTCACTAATTATTTTATTTTATTTGGTGGCATTAACCTGTTATCTGACACAAATCCAAACCCCAGCATAAAACACTTCCGTTTAAATAAAATTTGATCAAGATATAAAATATTATATCCTATTTAATTATGTCATACATTTTTTATAAATGTCCGATGTGACGGCAGTTTGAATGTGTTTAATGATTTTCAAGATAAACAAGGCTGTGAGAGTAGCCTATACATTCGCTGTCTGAATAGGTTGTTAAGAACTCGTACATAGTCTTTAGAAAAGTGAAATTGACAATGTCAAAAGCAGTGGGAGAGAACAATATCGTAGCAACAACCTCGTTGAATATTTTATAGTCCTGCTGCATTGAATACATCGTTACACGGTACCTTTTCATTTACATTTAATTATTTACAAGAGTCCTTGCAATAGAAGAAAAACAAAAACGTCTAATCTTTTGTTAAATGACATTCTGGAGTTTTGTTTCTATATTCCTGGTATGCTGCGGTTGAGATAGGTCATGTTAAATAGTATTGAAACTTAGCTCTTGACTAAATAAAGAAAGGAACATTTTCTTGCTAATTTCTGAAACCATTCCTTTTGCCATTTGGCTGATCCATCCTGTTTCATGAATGCCCAGCAATATTGTTATCAATACATTTAACTTGAAACAATAGATTAGGGTCACACATAATCAGGGCCAGTGGGCCACCTAATTCAGGAAATATGAATAAAAATGTAGTAATAACATTAAACATTTTCTGAATTTAAAAAAAAAAATGTGGAAAACGGTTGACCCTAAAGGCTATCCATGTAACTTCCCGCTAAGTTTAATTACAACAAACACTATTTTTGGAAATTTTGAACTGCCATAACTTTTGAATAAATCAACCGATTTTTATGCGATTTGCGGCAATCGATGCAGTTTTTTAAGTCCATTGAAAGAATCAACAACAAAAATTTTTCAGATGAAAAGTTTCGGAGAAATTGAGGAAAAACCCTTTTTTTGATTTTCTTTCGTTCACGATATCTCGCGAATGAATCAACCGATTTTTATGCGATTTGCGGCAATCGATGCAGTTTTTCGAGTCCATTGAAAGAATCGACAACAAAAATTTTTCTGATGAAAAATTTCGGAGAAATTGAGAAAAAACACTTTTTTTATTTTCTTTCGTTTACGATATCTCACGAACGAATTAACGGATTTTGACCGGACTGGTAGCGATCGACGTCGCTTTTCAAGGTTAAAAGCTGATTAGATTTTGGAATTGATCGGTAAAGCCGTTTAAAAGTTGTTCCAAAAAACCTGATTTGAAATTTTTTTATTTTAGTTTTTTCGAAATTTCTCAGAACCTACCGGTCCGAATTAGTTGAAATTTTCAGGAAATCTAAGTTTGATGGAACTCTTTAGAACGCCGTTTGGTAGGATCCAATCGGTTAAGCCGTTCAAAAGTTATAAGCGGGTCACATACTTACATACACACACACACACATACATACAGACAGGGTGACTCCCTCTCGGGAGTGGTCAGGGAAGATTCCTAGGACCTCAAAACGTCGAGATCTGATGAATACTCGATTTTCGAAGAACGGGGTGAAACCAATAACTTCCCGATTTTAGAAAATTTTCAATTTTCTTAGCGGGAAGTTAAAAGTTTTTGTATCATCAACTTTATTACAGTAACCAAAATTGTATTTTTAAGCAATAAATTACATGATTTGCTGGAAAGACTTAAAGCAACTAAAATGTTTTTACTTAATTATAATGAACAAAAGGTAATATTGAAATGTAAGACAGTTTGAGTCTAAGAAACTTTTGACTAAAATGAGTCAAAAGGTTGTTCGACATTTTATGTAATTAATGTCACAACTAAAAAAAACCTCTTCAAATTCTTAAAACAATTTAAATGACCTGGAAATATATATAAAATCATAACAGGAAAACTCAGAATTTCATCTGTCGCACCAGTACTGGAACATTGTCACTCAGGAAAGAATTTACACCATTTCAGGATGACAGATTCCTTTCTATGCACCAGATGTAGACAGAAGAATGAAAACCTTGAATACATAGTTCTTAAATTCCCCCAAGTTGATGAATTGGTGAGAGAAAATCTATTGAGACTTTTAAAAGATTCCATCAACGCACATGATTTTATGTTGACCACTCTTACCTCTGCATTTCTTTTGCAATACAGATGGACAAGACGAATTATGATGAAGAGGGTTGCACGTATTAAAAAGGAAGTTCTTTGGGTGGATTTGCAAGAAAATAAGATTTTTTCATGCCCTACTTTCAGTTTTGATAACGATCATTTTATGAACGGAGATTTATAAATATGAGGAAAATAAAAAAATGTCCTACAAATTGGAATAATATCAGTAATATGACTAAGCAAGCAACTTTATATAGATACTACTAAGATAGGAATTTTCATAACTTATCCAAAATAGTGGAAAAGTCAAATAAGCTATAAAATATAAATAGGACATGCTAAATATTCCTTAAATAGGTACCATTTAACAAACTCATTTTTGGATACTTAATTTAATGTCAATAAAAGCAGAAACACTTTGGTTTTAGGACTAGAAACAAATTTTGTATCTCAATCACTATAAATGATAGTAAATGGAAAATAAAAAAAGTTTCACAGACAAAACTTATGAATTAAGTAAATTTAAAACTCACACTACTGAAGTAAAAAAAAAGTAATAATAAACTGTCCATAATTATTACTAAATGATTTTATATTTTGCAATAATGTCTTTACACGATTTATCCGCCGTCATAATAGAGTTCAATACAGATGACTAAAGAGATGAGGTTTGACAATTGTTGAGCAATTTGATACAGACTTAAAAAGATTAAAATAAAGAAATACAAAACGTGTAATAGACCTACAAATGTTGCAATATATATACAAAAAGAATTGATATAACATAACATACGGCTTTAAATTAAAATAATTTGGTTTTAAAATAATCCAAAACCAACTAACATGAAAGAAAAGTAAAATCTATGGGAGAGTTTTTGTAATTCTTTAAGATTCCTGGAAATATAATTGAATTGAAGGCAATACAAGTGAGGTCTCTCACCATTCAATTGAAAAATAAGTCAAATTTAATGAATTTTTGCATTCAGACAACCATTGTTCAACCGTTTCTCTTTGTGTTGGACAGAAAAGCGACACGAGTCCACTGTTAACTTGCTCATATTTTGCAGATGGAAGTTCACAGGGCAATGTTCAGACAAGGGACCCATTATCAGTCAGCTTTCTTATCGAGATCTAGGATTTGCTTAACTTTCATTCTAGAAAAGTCTAATGAATTTGTATGCTATCTCAAACAAGGTTTTTTCTACAGTAGATGGTTTTCTGTCCTAGTTACCAGGCTTCCATGATGGTGAGTTACTACGTCCTCTGTACAACAAAGCTTGCTTCTGGATCTTCCTAGGCCAGCTGATCCGCTTCATTTCCTGGAATCTTTTCACGGTCTGGCACTCATAGCAGATACTTTGTTGCGTTTTGCCAACTAGTTAATAATTGCTTTCCAAACCAGTTGCGACAAAAGTATATGAGTTTAGAGCCTTGAGATCTGTCTGATTGTCATGATATACATATACCGTATATCTTTACGCCTTTCAACCTTTTTTAATGTTTACAATACTACATCTCAACAAATAAAATTTTAAACAAAAATTAACACTAAAAACACATAAAATCTATATATCTATCAAATTTAATAAAAAATACAAACCATTTTAATGATTTCCGGATAAACTGGTTCAGTAAGAACTCCTCGTCCGTTTGACACATAATCTACTAACTCATTCAGCGTTCCACGTTTCATTTCTTTTCCCTTCAAGTCGGCCATTGCGTCCATAAAGTCAAAGGCCACGCAGCATTGTCGCAATTTACGAATGAATAATTCTTCTTGGTCTGACGATGGTACTTCTGTAAAGTATAACAAATTTATATTAAAAAAAACCTACAGTATATTTTTTTTAATACATATAAATAGCAGATTGATCAAACAAATTTCAAAATCAAGCAAAACAAAATGTTGGGGAAGGTTACTGTACTGTGTAATTGAAGTGTCATGTCAAATAAATGTTGTTTAATGTATGTGTAAGACATGTCATTCTACTGCATTTAGATTATGTTAAGAAGCCTTGTCAACTGCTTGTCAATGTTATTTTACAGAATTCTACTCCGTTTAGTGTCTGTATACAGTCTTGTTAAACCACAGGTCATGGTTGTTTTTACAGAATTCTGCTGCTGACTTCTCAAACAGAAAAAGGTTTCACAATAAAAATTTACATAATTAAATTGCATGTTAATCCACATAATACATTACGATAATAAAAAATATTTTAAAAACTAAAAACAAATTTATAAATAATTTTAAATTACGTAGTTTTAAAGATAATCCAAAAATGTAATTAAAAAACCCAGTCCTTCTCTATTTTTGAAAGTACCGTAGCAAAAATAAGAAAATTGTATGGTCTTCACACATGTCTGGTTTTTATTTACTTAATTAAACACTGAGAAATTAAACAATAAATTTAAACCCATAATAAAAACCTGTTCAATTTTATATTTTCCTTCTCAAAATTTTAAAATTCAAGAACATAAAAAGCTAAAAATCTTATCTTGCATGCCACTTATGAAGTTGAATGTGTCCAAATAAAATAATTTGTTGGATTAAAATACAAATTTTCGAATTTAATGTACTATTTTTCAGTCAAATATAAAGATTGTAATTTTAAAGCAATGATTCTAATTCAACAGGATCACATTTTTATTTTCAGGGTTAGGCAAGTGGTTCTATTTTACCATTATTCTGTTTATGTACATCAGTAAAAATTCACGTAACAACCATTATGTATGTTGAAAGAAATGTTGACTTCAAGTTGGAGCAATGCAGAAATGTCGCAGTGAAGACACCACCCTAAGCAACATTTAAATTGTAAAGCATCTCTCTGATCTTTTGAAGATGTTAAAAGCAGCCCAAGGAGATCAATGATAAATGTCAGCTATGGAAACCAAGCTTTTATGTATTTTTAGCGCATACAAGAAATAAGCTAAATCTAATACTTTGCATATGTTTATTCATACATAGGTTTCTGTATAACATCATCCACAGTTATTAATGAACTTTAATGAGTTATCAATTTTCTTATTTCACTTACTTATTACAATATCAAAATCAAGGTTTTGGATAATTTGTTCATTATGAATAAAGATAAGTGCATTTTGAAAACAACTACATGTCAGAGTAATCAGACAACCAACAAATTTGGAACAATCTCAAAATAATTCTCATAAACTTCTAAAAATAACACATTACTATTTCCAAGAATATTTTGGGTGTGCACAATGAACTAAAATAAAAACTCCTCTACAAATGTTTATTTTATGACAAAACAAATGTCCACCAAGTGTTAACACTTTGACAAAGAAAAGATTTAAAAGTTTATTCATAATACGACAAACACTTTCATGATTCATTTTCCTTTAGGACGAAGATGTATCTTATTCCAACGCACGTCTTGTTCGTTTGATATCTTTACTGCGACGGATGATGATATATTTCTTTAACCATGAAGAACTGATAGTACGCAGAAGATAATTAAATTTAATTCTGACGATAAACCATTAATATTAACGGTGACATTTCTTTGAGTCAAGCAAAAACATGTCTTGCCCGATTGATGTTTTAACTATGGTTACTCATTGTCTTCATTCAAAATTGAAAGCTCTGTTTTTACTTTGTATCCTTAAAAAAACCTGCACACTCTCACGGCATAATGTCTGTTACATGTAATACCTTCCCGATTGACTACATTTCTCCACTAATAGTTCTTTATGGAATGTATAGTAACCCCGGGTTTCTTTATATTACTTGTATACAAATATTGATTTTATTAATAATTATTTTATTCATTATTATTAGATTGAATTGTATGTTATTTTGTCACTATCTATTAAAATTTGTTTTTCAAGTTTTATTCATATTTTCTCTTTTTTACAAAATCACATACGTTAAAACAACAATGTATCAACAAGCCATACTGAACAAACAATCTAATCAATTTAATAATAATTCGATCACGCAGCTGAAACGCAGACTTAAAGTTAAGTTAGCTAGTTAGTAAAGATTAAGTTTATATGTTTAGGGTTTCAACCAACAATTTGGGAAATTGGTCTACTCATGAAGGCGCTGAATAGCTGCCTATGTGTAGGAAATATATTAGTAGAATTTGTTTGCACCTAAGTCTCCAGCTTAGGCTCACGCGCTGCTTTGGTCTACTGACAGCGGAAAACTCTCTTTACGAGCTCTCTTTAAAATGCGGCCGTTAAAGTGCGAACACATATATACATATAGGCTATACATAAACGTTTTAATGGCACCAGAAAACGTGTTCTGGTACTCATGATCTGTATTCATTTACTACTCCCGACCTTAGATCTTACTAGCAGGATCACTGCATTTTTTCTGTGGAAATTCGCTAATAACCATGGTGGGAATAAAATAAGCAGTGAAAATAAAATAAATAACTATGGTGGAGAGCAGTGAAAGAAATTAACAGCATAAGTATTACCATATAGAGTCATAGTATGAAAATAAATATTTTCACACCTTATTTTACAATCATTTAGCTGCTGTCACGTATTCAAGTACTAGCTGAATACTAGCTTCGCGATGGGGAATTGTTTTGCATCACTATGTTACATAATTGTAATATTACTCCCTCATTTTCTTTCATCTTTTATTTCACGAAAGTGAAAATTGTCACATGTATTTTCAATTAGGTTGGTATGTTTTGTTCATTGGCTGCCTGTCAATTGTCTTCGTCAAGGTATGTTTGCTAAATAATTTAAATCAATTAAAAATAAAGAATTCAGAGTGAAGAGCGTCTTCTTTTTCAACCGATAAATCTACAGACTGGTAAATCACAGTCTTAGCTGGATGTTGCAGATCGAACAGATACGACTTTAATATGTGCATGAATAGATCGGGATTGAATTGATCAGCTTTACGCATTTAATTATTTCCTTAAAATTAATAAATGCCTAATTTCAGATCTCTAGCTTTAAGGAAAGAAAACCAATTAATATTTATAGTTTTTAGGGGTTGTTATCACATTTTCACTCCTTAGCAGAACATAACAAAATGTAAAACTAGTTTAGGCTTACTTTTTATGTGTTTTCAAGAAATAAACGTACAAAATTTCAGCTTTCTAGCTTTAAGGAAAGTATAACAAACGCGGCTTTAGTGCCTATGAGCATATGTGTACAAAATTTCACATTCCTAGGCCATATGGTTTTTGAGATATAAAACAAACAATATTTATGGTTTTAGGGGTTGTTTCAACCCTTAAACGCGAAATATTTCAAAATTATTTCATAGTGCACCTCTAGGGTCTATGAGCAATATGTGTACCAAATTCCACGTTCCTAGGCCATATGGTTTTGAGATATAAAACAAACAATATTTATGGTTTTATATAGGGGTTGTTTCAACCCTTAAATGCAAAATATTTTAAAATCCTTTCTTAGTGTGCCTCTAGCACCTATGAGTAATATGTGTCCCAAATTTCACATTCCTAGGAGGTACGGTTTTCAAGATGTACTGTGATGAGTGAGTGGTATTTCAGCTTTATATATAAAGATATACTAGCTGGCCCGATCCAGCTTTGCAAGGAGAGACAAATTAAAGTTAAATATGGGAATTTTTAGTAACTCTGATCCCCCGAAACGCCCCTAAAATTTCGAATTTTTTTAAAACCTCTCTTAGCGAGCACCTAGGGCCCTAGAGGAAGTTACATCCCAAATGGCATTCCAATCCGTTCAGTGGTTTTTTTTGTAACTTTTGCCCCCCCCCCCACAAACCCCCTCTAAAATTAAAAATTTTTGAAAACCTTTCTTAGCGAGCACCTACGGCCCTAAAGGAAGCTACATACATTTCATTCCAATCCGTTCGGTGGTTTTTGAGATTTCGTGTTGAGCCAGTGAGTGGTATTTGGATTATATATATAGATAACACGGCTTTTTCAAAAATATAGTTTTTGTCTCCGGAAATAGATGAGGGAGAATGGAGCTTTCAGTAACATTTCTAGGTGAAAAGTCTACATTTATTAACTATATTTATCAAAAGTCTAAAATGAATGTATTGTTACCCTAATAAAAGCCCTTTCAAACTATATGCCTCTCAACAGTTTTATCAAATATTTATTTTTTGGGGTATTCAATTTCAGACAGATTGATTGCGACAGGAAGACCAACAAACAAGTGATCTTATAAGGTTTTTATTTTAAGGTGAAGTACTCTATAAAGAAAATATACTGGACTTTTTAAATGGCAGTTAAGTTTGGTGAAAATATGAATTCTGCAAACAAACAAAAGATCACTTACTGCCAAAACTACAAAAGTACAATATCAGTACATACATGCACCAGCACAATATATGAGCAAAAACTAGGGTTTACTAGAAAAACGACGTCAACTGTACGTGCATACCAGATACTTAAAAACCTTTTCAACTCCTCTCCAGTATTCAAAAGTAATGAAAATATTACTTAATGAAATACTTATTGAAATAAACTGAATAATAAGGAATTACGTATCTTTTATTACAGTATGTATATGTATTTAACATCAGTGTCTTGCTTAAACACTTCCTATAAGCATGTTAAGTATACTCTTAGTTGATTAAACCATGTCCAGTGCAACCTGATCAATGTTAACACTTAAATTAATCACTTACAGGACGTAGTACCAGTAGTATAATATAAAACTTTCAATGTAGGTAGAAAATCTAAAATTGTAAACATCTGAACTGACCACTCGACATTTGGGATAATTTTTATAGCAGGAAATCTGTTGATAAAACACAAGGACTGACACTTAAAATGACGTAGTAGGTACACCCAAGAATGCAAATGACAAATAAAATATTGTTTGTTATTGAAGCAGGTTAAATATAGCACGGACATATGTTGTTAATGAGAACTGTTGCAGTTAATTAGAAGCTACCTGCAGAGAGTCAACAAGTATAACCTTACAAAATATCTAGAACCTCTGTTGTTAATTTATACTTCATTGTGTTTACGCACATCTCACAGATGATATTAATTCAGACAAGTATCACACAGAGTGTTGCATTATTCACAGAACAATTAATGTTGTATACAAATAGAAAACACTTGCCAAGTAATTATGTTAAGTTTGTACATAAGCACATCAACCTGATATAAGACACTTAATTAAGTCTTAGTGAGATACTGTACCTATTAAGAAAGCACAAAATTCTATCCAATTTGCAACTATAACAACAAATTAATTATTTTGATATATTTATCAATAGTATTTTATAAAGATGAAACTTTTACTTTGATGTTGAACACAGACATCTGGGTAGCATAGGCTACAAATTCATCAGTTTGTCACAAAATGAGCCCGAACAGTGGGCGAAAAAATAAAAAGTTGGCTTAAAACAACCGTAAGGAGCCTTTTATAACTTATTTTAAAGATAAACCAAAACAGTGTGCGGGGGAAATTTTGGCAATGGAAAGATCTGCAAAAAATATGTGTACATAATGTTACACTAACTAGAGAAGAAGAGTGGTGCAGTGGTTTTACAGAGTTCTTACAGAACTTTGGTAATTAATTTAACTGACTTCCCATAATTTTTTCTGAACTTGCCTGAACAGACCGCGGCTTATTTTGAAATTATTTTATTACAAAATTTGCATTAAAATTTAGTAACATAATTTTGTATGGCCTCCTCCATACATCACCATTCACAGTAGACAAAGAAAGTAGGTGTATTTTAGTATATTACACCAGTAAAAATAGATTTAATTTATTTTAAATAATCATTGTTTGCTAAGGCGACTGACGATTAAGTTAATATTTAATCGTTAGTTTTTAATGTTAATAGGATGAAAATTAATATACAGAATTTTCTCATGATATAGTATTGATACATATTGAGAGGAAACAGTATACGCCCACTTTCAGTGTTTAAATTCCCATTTAACAGAACTTAACCACAATTTCTATCAGCAGCCCCACTCAATCCTGAAAGTTGTACATCTTACCAGAACAAACAAGGCTCACTTGAATGTAAAATACAAATTATTATGAATGACATATTATTTTAAAATCTCAACGTTTAGAATCACCCCATTTGGTAACAACTTAAAAATAGACTTAAAATATTATTGAAAAAAAAAAAAAAATATGAATGGGATTTGTTTAGTACTTTCCCTATAACATGGATCCTACAGTCAGGGGATGTCAGAAAAATGTCAAGGAAAGTCAGGGAAAATTGTTTCATACCATTAAACCCTTTGACAAAGCAAAAACAAAAAGTCTTTCATGAGGTCATCCAGAAAAACAGGACATGAGGACATCTCTAGTTCTCATCTGAAGATGTCCTCATGAAAAGAAAAAAAAAACAGCTCCAACAACTTGTGTTACAGCAAGCAGGAGCAAAGAAAGACTAAAACTAGCAAGCAGGGGCCGTTTTTGCATAATAAAAGGGTTTAATGATAGCCTATGAAACATTTTTCCTGACCTTATTACAAGTTCCCAGACTTTCCCTGACCTCCTGTCTGGATAACCCAGTTATCAATGTAGTTGCAAAGATTATAGCCTAATTACCGGCATTCGATTTACATATAGTGCTGGTAAATCCAGCTACGTACAGTAGTCAGGTTCAAAGCTACGAGTTCCAACTGAGTCAGACTGGGCTAACGCTTTTAGCCTCTCAGCCACCCCAATCCCCCCTCTTGATTGGTCTATCTAGCATAAAATAAAGAGGTTAAGAAAGGGAAAAAAGAAGAAAACTCGCAATTGAGCATACGCTTGCTAAACCATTTGTAACAAATTGTAGGAAAAATGTTGCCGGTAAATATTTTTGAAGCATTGATTTATGAGTTACAGGTCTGTTGGATCTTCTATCAAAAATGAGAAACAAAGTTTAATATAAATATAAAAACAATAACCTATAAATTAGAGTGAAATAAGCCCTCTCAAATGATGTACACCACATAAGAAGAAACTATTGATTAGATAAATAATTGTGGCTCAATGTAGTACAATCACTAAAAAATTTAATGAGATGGAGATGCCATGTCAATGAACACAAAGTAGTGGTTCTTTTATTTTCATCAATTATTGATTAAAGGCTTGTTAGTTATTTTTAACATAGGCAAAGCTTGATATATCAGCTAGTTAAATTATCCGAAAATACCGTTTATCCAGATAAAATTTTGAAAAAAATATTTTTAATACTGTAAATATGTTACTTCTTATGTACATACAGTAGGCTACTGTATTTTATTATAAAAATCTTAATTTTATTTTGTCTGTAATTTTTTTACCACAAATAATTTGATTTTTACTTTCTCACTTTACTATAGTATAGAGAAAATATAGTGAACGCAAAAAATCGATGTTGAGATTTTTGTGGAAATATCCGTTTTGGGACCCTCTGAGTCCAAAAAAGTGGTTCTTACAAAATATCCGTCTATATGTATGTTTGTCTGTATACAAAGCTAGAGAGAAAACTATTCGATCGATTTCGAACAAATTTGCACCAAACATGTCAATTAAGCTTGAATAGATGCACGAAAAAAGTTCGAAATGTTTTGAAAAACAACCCCTTTTTTGGCAAAAAAACCGCATCTTTCTAAAATTTCTCGTTTAGCTAATAATAATAACTGATTTTTGGGAGTTTTTGCCCAAAAAAGGGATTGTTTTTCTAAATTTTTCAAAACATTTTTTCAAGCATCAATACAGGCCTAATTGACATGATTGATGCAAATTTGTTTGAAATCGATCTAATAGTTTTCTCTCTAGGTAATAATAATAATATTTATTAGTTACTCTCCTACTTTAATGTATCCCCTCTCCTACTTTAATACAGTTATGAAGTCACAGTGAATCTGTTTAATAATTTAAATATGTTTGTGAGAAAGTATGTGCCAGTTTTTGGTACCGTTTATTCCTTAACATTGTAGGCCTAATATGGTTAAAAAACGCCAAAATCATTTTATCCGAAATGTCGTTTATCCGGAAAGGGTCTGGTCCCATCAATTTCGGATAAATGAGGTTTCAGTGAAGGCCAAGAAATAAATTAGAATAGTCCACGGAACTATGATCACCAGGCTAGTAACTAGCCGCAAGTTATTGTTTGAAGAAGAAACAATCATTAACTGAAAGGGGATGCGGAATACTACCCCCCCAGGTGAAACGTGACGCCACGAAATCTGCCAACTAACCAATATGGGAGCCGTATCCGCGACTGGAATACTACCCCCCCCCTAGCAAAAGCGGGTCGCCGGAATACTATCCCCCGGAAAACTACCCCCCCCC
>JAGFPH010000057.1:133684-172485 GCA_018207615.1 Philaenus spumarius | reverse complement strand
CTGATTAGGAAACATCAAAATATTGTAAGCAAGTACCTATTGTTAAGAGAAAGAAATCTACAAAAATTACAATATTTTGAATAAAATAACAAGTAATTTGGACTAAAACTGTCATTACATTATATAAACACTTTAGACAATATATTGTGTTAAGGGGAGCTTAAGACAGAAGAGATACCAATCAATTTTCTGTGCCAATTTTCCCGGGGAGCGACGCAGCGTGGTTAGCATGGTCGTCTCAGTTGAAAAGCCACTTTACTGGAGTTAGGCTTACTCCTTAAGTACAACATGGACTAATAGAATAAAACTTGATTAAAATAATGTTAAATACTCCGATTTAAAGCTATTCTGATGGAAAGGTATATGCAAAAGAAATCTTCATTATTTTATTATCATCGGTTTAGTTTAGATAAATATAATTAGTACAGAAGGCGATAAGAGTTATATCAGGCGTCATAAAATATTTATTAATCATAAGTTGTAAAAACAGTATTTCAAACAAAATTAAATACTACGTTTAGGATGTTCAAAAATGTTTGCTAATCTTAGGAAGAGTAGTCGATATCACGAGAACAAAATAGTGTACATAATCGTTAATTCTATTACGCTTATTAACAGAGAAAACGGTAAACAAAATTGTTTAACGTTTTGTACCAGTAAGTTGTAGATTTAAAAAAAGCTTTTCACCTACCAGTTTCAAAATAGCTGTGTAACTAACATTTTTTAAATGTTCGCCACCTGAAACCTCAAGTTAAACACATAAGATTTTTGTGAAAAAAACAACAATTTAAGTTTTATAACGTCTTGAAAAATCTGATATCAATTTGTTGTGGAGTTATCTATTATTAAAACAAATCCGGTTAATCACGCAAAAACTGCGGCCCTAATGCGGCAGGGTCCTGGTCACCGCTAGACCCACCACCCTACCTCGATGCAAGTGCCTCTGTCAAAACCAATCGCAATTTCCATGAAAATATCAGAGAATACGATCAATTTGGATTCGTTTCGCAGTGGGAGTAGGTAAGCGAAGCGATTAAGGGGCGGATCCCTCTAGTACAAATTGAATCTGTATCCTTCTAGTACCCTCTTGTATCTATGTATTGGAAATACACAAAAGGGAGGTAGACCATGGTTTTGCCAGTTACGGCATTTTGAGGTGAGGCTGGGGCCACACGGTCCTGTTTCTCGGGATCCTGAAAATCGGGATGACGACGGCACAAGGTCCGTTCAAAATTGGCGCGTTCAAACAGTCCGTCGGAAACGGACATCCCGATTCCCAACGGATGGTGTTGCCGCACTGCAGGATCCCGAGAAACGGGAAGGAGATACAAAACACGTGCATTCTCTAGTTTGCGTTCAGACAGTCCGGTTATTCGGGTCCGTTGCATTGCTTCTTGTTGTGTCTTGTCAACACCAAAATGTTTGATATGGACAAACTAATAGAAAATGTACATGGAAACCCACCCCACATTCATGTACACATGTTTGTAGACATTCCTAGTGACAAGTGATTGTGATAATGATTGTTAAAAAAATATAAATTGACTGAGATTATAAATACAGTGGTAATTTAAAATTATAATGAACATATCGTCAGTAAAAATCTATTTTCTCTAAACACATATATTCGATTAAGGTGAAATTTGATATATGTATAAACAATATACTGTATGTATAAATACAATATAACATTCATTATTGTAATTGTAGCCATATCCATTACTATTATGTATAGTATTAATATTTATACTTGCCTTAGCAATGCTTTTACAAGTCTTTATATCGTTTACAGCTGTTTCACCTTTTCATTTTCAGGCATCTTCAGAACGAATACACAAAAAACACTTCTCACAATTACACTTTATAAACAGAGATTAATATGATATTAACACAAAAATAAAGACACAAAATAGATAGACATAAAGTGTGATATGATAAGACTTGATGACAGTCGAGTCGCATACTGTGACTTAAATAAATTTAACAAGTGTTTTAAATGTTTTACCAAGTGTCGTTTTGTGTTTTTATTTATTATGTTTTTATTTATTTATGTGTTAAATCCCAAATTAATCTCTGTGTATATGTGTAATTGTGAGAAGTGTTTTTTGTGTATTTGTTCTGAAAATGAAAAGGTGAAACAGCTGTAAACGATATAAAGACTTCTAAAAGGATTGCTAAGGCAAGTATAAATAATAATATTACAATATAAAACATTGATAGCACTACTATAAAATTTAAATAAACAGGCCAGTAACTTTACTCTGCTGCTATCAACAAAATGTCCACCCAACCTAAATGCGAGATTGGGCATAGTCTACAATGGCTTAGTATTGCAATGCATAGTGATTTTGAATCATATAATTAATAATAATTTTCAAAAATATAAACTAAAAATGAAAAATAGATTTTTAACCCTAAAATTGTCGATGTTAATTTTTTGATATGCCAAGCCAGTTCGGTGCGTGTTGCAAGTACATTTAAAAAAATTCGCCAAATACACCAATCAAATTATAAACCAATCCAAAAGTGTTACATAGTAGCTTTTTTGTAGAGAAAGGTTCAAAGAATTCATATGTGCCAGTAAAAAATTGATTAATTATATTACAAAGTTATTAGCTCAAGAAACAAAAAATGTTCAAGTAACGAAAGAAAAAAGTTTAACTTTAGGCTTACATAAAAATTAGTAAACATTTTTTGTAATTTTTTAAAAATGTACAAAAGTTTTATAACTTAGTTCTAAGTAGAACTGTGTAAAAATATATATCAATTTTAAATTCTTATTTTGAAAACACAAGTTTTTATGTTCCTACTAAGTGTAAAGTCCTAAACTGAATAATATTATAAGCAGTGTTCTAAGGGCGGGAGTGCGTTTTGCCGGGGCCGTGTGTTCGCAACAACTTGATCCCGAGAAACCGGACCGTGTGGCCCCAGCCTAACACATACAGCCTTTTGCATATTTTTACAACTCAACTAAATACCGTGTTTCCATTCAAATGGTGTTCAAGTACTTTCAGTCAATAGTATTAATCCTGCATATCATCCAATTTAGATAACACTATATTTTATTTATTTATTTAGTACTGACAAACAGAATTTGTATAAAACAAGTCATATATACACATTATTTGTACATTACACGCAAAATCACTCAATAGCCTACAATTTACATTCAAGTAGATTAAAAAATATTCAATATTAGTCCTGACTGACTGACTCTAATCAAAGTAGAGTTAATCCAACTTTAAGCGTCAAAAATATGAAAATTTGAAGGTACATTCATTCTTATACTGACGCACACTAAGAAAGGATTTTTTTAAAATTTTCTTTTGAAATCGTAATAATGGGAACCGCAGACGTAAATTTAGCAAATTTCCAAAATTAAATTTATATGTTGTAGAAATTATTAGGAAAATTGGTCTACTCCGAGTACGAAATATATTTGTGAGTTTGCACCTTGACCTTGAGGCCTCAGGTTATGGACTGCTTCGCTTCGCTCGCAGCGTACAAACCCGGCCAAACAAAATAGGCATAGAATAGAACTACATTAGTACACCTGGAATGCTAGCGTAATGGTGTTGTGGAAGCGAAAAACCGTCCTATCCCTCCGCTTAGAGGTCAACTTTATTAACTGTGTGACTTCTGCCGCAAAATATTTTAATGCGCGCACTCATTAACACGCTCCTCCGTCGCACAGGGAGCATCCGATTGTAATTAAACTTATATATTTCTTATCTAGAAGAATTGAGGATTTCAACGGAGTAAACAACGTAGGCCTACAGATCAGTCGGTTAACAAATTTATAAAAATACAAAATATAATCAGCCAAAAAAATCGAACATGAAAAAGTTACTAAGCGTAAACTTTTATTTTTGGGGTAGAAACAATCTTCAAGCGAGAAAAATGTTGGAAATGAGTTGATTAAAAACTTTGCTAAGATATCCTTTCCCATGCTTGGAAGTTCCGTAATATTTTCGTATTTATTTTTCAGTAGCCTAATCTCTCAACTTTCAAACTCTAGAAGGTGGTTGACGACTATGTATTTATTTATGTGTTGCTGTCAATTCAACATGCCATTAACCTGTGTAGCATTTAACTGCAGCAATCGTGCGAAGAAAGGGAGCGGGATTACTTTTCATCGGTAAGTCAACAATTTTACAACTAACTGACATCATTTCCTAGTTCGTAGGATTACATTTTTTAAATATCATCATTTAATTTTAAATACTAATTAGACTGTCGGATTATAGGTGCTATTTCCCCTTGATTTGTCTACAACGGTTGGTTAAAAATTGTTGCTGTATTTTCAGCTTATTCTTAATACGCCCTGGGTATTTTTGTTAAGAGATTACATTATTTTGAAGTACATTTTGATGATCAGAATAATTAAAAAAAAGAAAATGCTAGGCCCATGAATATCAATGAGCCTAAGGCAGAAATTAAATAATTTAATTTTGTTTAATAACACGTAAGATGCCTATGAACAACTGTTTAGTCTTATATCATAATAAAATATAATTTAAAATTGAGTTTTAAATTCATTTTGAATATTAACCTCTTCCCCGTGTCATTTTACATGCTAAATATTGGTTCCACTTAGAATTCAGTTTATTAATTCAAAACAGCGGCAATGTAACAAATATCTATTTCCAAAATAAAAGTAAAAGTAGCTACCATAGACCACTTTCTGCCTGTAAAATAATAATAAGTCATACTTCAGCTTGTTAATACAATCAAATTCGTGTTATATAACAAAGCGTCGCGTCAGTTCACTGAAGTTGTGAAGGCTGAACCGAGAAGTGCGACGCGAATTGGTTGAGCGCGGGAAACGTTATTACCATCTCTACAGAACAAATAAATCGTTTTATAAAAAAAATGTTTGGGATAAAAATTGTGGATCAACTAGGCCTAATTATCTACAACTTTTCCGCTAAAAGTTTTTTTTAACCCAAAAACAAAAAGTTTAAGCTTAGTGACTTTTAAAACACTAAATATTTTTCATTACTACAAATCAAATAAATTACCAAACTACAAGAAGTTTATACTGTTAGATTCCGTAGTATATGCAGATAAATAATATCTAATAATAATTGTATTCTAATTACATCAATCTGGTGAGGCGAAAAAGCGTGTAAACGACAATGCTGAAATCCACTAAGCGGCCGTGAGTGACTACCAAGGAGTGAGGGTAAGACCGTTTCCTTAAACACAGCCTGAGCGTTCCACGTGTATTATTAGAGTTTCTACGATAATAGGTCACCGCTAAATGGTCATTGCCGTTAAAATATCAGAGTATAGAATAATCTGTTTGAATTGGCTTCGAAATAGGTCACCGCCAAGGTTAATGAGCCAAACGAGCAGGAGCGGAGTCCCTAGTATATAATAATTTATATTAACATTTTTTTTAAATCTACATGAATATGTACTCAGTAAACTCAGGATAAAAATAAGAGTACATAAATTAAAAAGACTGAGAATTACATCTATCATGAAATAGTAAGATCAAGATGTAAAAACTCATCCACAGGAGTAAAAATAAACACACATAGAAATCGTCAAATTGTTTAAGGGTGTCTTTAAAAACGCATAATTTTGTGAATTTTGAAAGCTTTTAGGAAGCTTATTTGTGAATTTTTTAACCGCTTCTGAGAGAAATTTACTGAATAAATTGAACCTGTGCTGTCTGACACGATACTCACAAGCTTGCCTCTGGTGCTGTAATGTGTATATCCATACGTTGGACATAATCGCACTTGAATTAAAAAAAAACAACACTTCAAGCACCGGTACTTAGATACACGGAAACTTCTTGAAATAGTAAAACCGTGATCAATAAAAAAAAAGTTCTACTGAGAGACGTTTACTGAATAAACTTAGTTTTTAGTCGCGCATTAAGTTTGATGGGGTATTTTTTTTTAGACGAACACTCTTTTCATATTCTGAACTGATGATTTTCTCCTAAGAAGATTGATACACGATCCAATAGTAGGCTGTTAATAGTATGGACGTACAACGGTACAGCTTCAAATTTCTAACTACTGTACAATAATATACCTGAGCGAATTCATTTTGTACTTTGTTTAACACAAAAAATCTACGTATTTTGACATCACATTTGTAATATCATAAGAGATATTAACTTTATTTAAAAAATGACTGGCACCAAGCATGAGATTATTTAAACCCACGCACTGAATAGGTAGCTTGACTTTCACAAATACCTGGGATTATTAGTGTTGGTGAAACCAGTCTTGTTAATTTATTCTTCTTCTCACATTATATCTACATATACTTTGAAACAAAGCTTGTCATTTCTAGGTTATTTCTTTAGACTTTATCTCATGTAGTAGAAATTGTATGGAATATTGTAACTGTGTGTAAAGGGTGGTTAAATTTATCTTTCTAACTTCTAGTTGAACACTACTAAATTCAAACAGAATGTTAAAGGCGGACTGGTAGAAAGGGCGTTTATAAAATGGTTGGACAAACTTCGGGAGGTGACAGCCATAATGCACCATTTTACGTTTTCATTAGGGCGGGTCTACAGTTTGCGTATTCCGTAGATGTGTATTTCTGCTGCGTATTTTCGGTAAGCCGACAACACATTGTTTTAGATTTGAGCGTTCACATCTATGCGGAGAATACGCAACCCGCAGCATACTGCCGGAAATACGCACGTCTACATGCAGGTGTCGAAATCTATATACCGGTTAATGCGAAACACGTGCATTCCTGAGCAAGCGTTCAGTGCGGATTATTGGTAGGTGCGTAGTGATATTTGCAGTTGTTCTTTTTAAAATTTGTGAAAATGTTTGTTGAGGACAAGTTTATTGAACTTGGTCACGGACAACCACCATTATGGGACAAAGTGTGTGAAGCTTATTCCAATCGAGAAATTTTATTTCAGAAAGCATAGGCCTACTGGCACGTCAACTGAAGACATCTAAACAAATACGCACATAGACGTCGAAAATCTGCACAATGTGAACGCAACACAGTTTTGCCGGTAAAACGCATGCACAGTGTAGACCAGCCCTTAAATGATATCGTTTAATAGCGTAACATAAAGTAATAGGTTTTTAAATTTGTATTTGTTTTTCTCCAAATATAAAAACAAACATCTCTTGCAAAAGTTAATGTACACATTTAGCAGGTTTCCTACAGAATTTTGGTAGTTGATTTCCCCTGCATTATTATCTCTGATTTTTTCCTTAACTTCCCAATCCGGCTCGCGGCATATTTTGAAATTTACTACAACATATGCATTACATTTTAGTATCATGCATTCTACTGAATTATATTTTAGCCTCCTAAAAAAAACCCCACATCGGTTTTCCTTACCTCTTCATCCATGGACGTCCAACAAAAGTATTTAAGTTTGTCATTATTTTGTGTAGATCGTATAATATTCTGTAGAAAGAAAGCAAGAGTATTTATATACGATTGAAATGGGATAAAAACAGAAATGTTGTGTTACATCATTGTTTTTAATATGAACTCGTGAATCAGTATATCACATTATAATTAGGTTTATTTTAATATTGAACTAGGGCGTTGAAGGAAGCGTCGCTAATAGGATTGTAAAAGGGTCGGTTACGAACGGGTGGTATAAACTCCGCAGGTCAGTTTGGGCTGCCTCAAGTTAAGGTGGCACGACTTATGTTGTATGTTGAACAAGTACAAATATGTTTTCTTTATCATGAGTTTTTCGTATTGACAATATGAAACATTTCCTCAGAATATAGTGGTAAACAATGAGAGGAAACAGTTCATGTTCACGTTCAATGTTTAGATTAGATTCCACGAGTCTAGTTAACTGAACTTGCACCACAATTCCTACAATCAGCATCCGTTTTAGATTTTACAGGAACAAACTAGGCTCATTTAAATATAAAATAATTCGACCACGCAGCTGGACCGCTGACGTGAGTTGAGCAAATTTCCAAAATTAAGTTTATAAATATGCCTATGTTTTAGGGTTTCAACCAACAATTTGAGAAATAGGTCTACTCACGAAGGCGTTGATCAGATGTCTGTGTGTACGCAATATATTAGTAGAATTTGTTTGCGCCTAGTGGCCTCGCGAGTGCAACACTTGGCTTCGAACTTTTAGGGTATTTAACGTTTTGGCCGATTTTGGGGGAACCAAGCGAGCTATAAGGTCGCGTA
Organism: Philaenus spumarius; assembly: GCA_018207615.1. Lineage (NCBI taxonomy): Eukaryota > Metazoa > Arthropoda > Insecta > Hemiptera > Aphrophoridae > Philaenus > Philaenus spumarius. The sequence goes on along the minus strand of JAGFPH010000057.1, from coordinate 164,319 downwards.
AAAAAACAAAATGTGCAGAATAACATCGTACATTTATATTTTTAGAAAAAAAACTCTAACAAATTTTCATTCTCGTAGTAAAAATCTCAAAAAATAGTTACTTCCGGTCAAAAAACGTACTTCCGGTTGTTGGATTTTTTTTTGCTAACGAACTCGTCCGAGCCACATAGACAACCAACACGTGTACCAAATTTGGACCAAATCGGACTTAAAATGCGGCCGCTAGAGTGCGAATACATATATACATATATATATATGAATTTTAATGACACCCCAAAACGTGTTCTAGGGACCATGATCGGTGCTCATTTGCTACTCCCGACCTTGGGTCTCACTATAAGGGCCACTGCAATAGCTCATTTTTCCTATGGCAATTCGCTAATAAAGATTACCATAAATATAAATACCATTTTAAACTATCCGAAACTACCCCATTTTATAACTCAATAAGCTCATTTTGTTAGTACTTCTTAAAAGTACTTCTAACATACTACTGGAGTTAACTGCTTCGACAGCTTGTGTTACGGCAAGCTGGAGCTGAAAAGACTTTTGCATCATCCCGGCTCAATGATAGGAAACAATTTTCCAGACTTTCACTAACTATTTTTCGTTTATCTGAATTTCCCTAACTATAAGGGACCCTGTTTGAAAGTAAATGGGTAGTTTGCGAAGAATTCCCGAAATTAAAAAAACTCATCCCTTCCTCTGATTCCCGAAAGTACTGAGACTAAAATGTCGAGACAATCTGTGGTGTTTAAAAGTACTCTACAAACTATTCGTTATTTTGATAGAACTGCGTAAATAAAAATGAGAATATAGGCCCACAATGCGCACAGATGTTAAACAAATTCTTTGTTTTTCTAAGATGTAGTTTCACATCATTTGGAACAAATATATTTTCCTTTCTTATTAGGCCTGTAAACACGATACAGTGTTTGGGAGACGTTACTTATTTAGAAAATAGCGACGCACAGATAATGTTCTGATGTCGGTCTCATATAGTTTTCGATACCGAGGTAGCCCTCACGATGACAAAACGAGACGAGACTTATGGTATTGGTTTCGGAATTGCAATCTGTAGGCCTACTAATATTATAAAGATGTAACAATTCGTTTGTTGGTATGCAGGGGATAATCTCTGGAACTTCTGAACCGATTGAAAAAATAGTTTCACTAATAAAAAGCTATACTATCCCTGAGTAAAATAGGCTATAATTCATTTTGATAAAAACATTTTTTTTCAATATTTGTAAATTAAGTCGGAAAAAATTCTTACGTTAGACCTAGACTGATGACCCAACACATGTATTTACATTTATTGCCATAGAAACCAATTGAACAAAATAACGATAAAACAGCTGTTTGCTCTAAAATTTCAATTAACAGCTGATTTCAAACTTTTAAGCAATTATTTGTTTTTCTAACTTTTAGGTTAGGTTTTTATTAAAGTATATACCTGAGCATTTCTTTTTCTTTTGACCTTTATTGTAACTGCTTTTATAAAATAATTTGATTTTAACATTTATTATTAGTCCTACACCTTTATTATAAAGAAAACATAACATGATTATGAGTATAGAAAGTCCAACGGGGTTGGCGTGCGGAGCACGCAGGGGTTTACCAATATTTATTCAATATTTGTAATTATACTGACTTAAAACTAGTTATTAGGCTATTATGATTTAGTATACTGGTAATTTGCAATACATTTTACAAAGACTTAAAAATTAGGCACAATATTCAATGTGTAACAGAATTAATGATGATAACAAATAAATAGAAGCGTCATATTTTTCTCGCTACTATCAGTAAATGAATAGATTATTTACGATTTTTCTATAAAACAGGTTCTTCGCCAAATTTGCTATTTTCGATATACAAATTGTGTAAATATAATATCGCCTGACGTTTAGTATGTCAAATTTGTAAACACGAGAACGTCAATATTGTTTTACAACAATTTTATATTTAGTTGTATGTTATTTAAGCAATTATACATTTTTACTTTATGTAAAATGTATTAAATTTGATCAAATAATTTAAAATTGTATTACTTTCTCTCTATTATATAGAAAAATTCCCTACATTAACGCAAACAAACTCGACTTCGCAAGAGTCCCGATCCAAGTGGCACAGTCCAAGTATACAATAATCTGGTTGCTATTGCTTCGCCGCGTGACGACGAGGGGGATTGCTACCCCATACGAGACCAGACCGAGAACCATCTTAGTACTACCAATGAATACAGAATACTTTAGTAGTATTGGTATTATACTACTTGGAATAATATAGTATTCTGTATTCATTAGTACTTCTTGAAATAGGTAGAACACGAAAGAACGACACAGAGAATAAACTGTCCGTAGTGTAATATTCTGTGTATTACAAAAAAGTTAAGCACAGATATAATTAAATTTTTCTTATCTAGTGAAAGAATCGCTCGAGATCACATACCCTAAGAAATAATGTCAGATTTTGATTTTGAAATAATAGCATAATTATTTTACTCTTAATAAATTGCACACATTGTTTCAAAGTAATTCCTATCTATAATTACCTGTACCGCAATACACCAAACAACTTTAAACAGTATCATCCCCACCTGAAATCAAAACACAAACTTATCAAACAAAAGACAACATAACTTAAAACATTAATTTAAATTTTAAATCACACCCAAATCTATATTGAATTTACTAAACTTATATTAAACTATTTTTGTTTGTTAGAAATTTTTTATTGCGTAAACAAACAAGTTTTTTATATTAAAAACCAATAATTTGAAGAAGTTTAAAAAAAACATATGCACAAAATATTTTACTTAATTAAAAATAATTTTACACTGTTCAAAAGGGTCTAAAATAAGTACAGTAAACTCTCGATTATCCGCAGCGTCCACGGTAAAACATTTTATATTAAAAAAGAGAAAAAAATACACAAAAACAAGTTTTTAGGCCTACTAAACTTTTAGCTGAACTTCAGTCACAGATAAAGAAGAAGTTCTCTAACACGAAGAAACAAAAGCCCTGCAAGTACAATAATGTACGTAACATAGTTTTAGTTTTTTTCACGTACGTGCTTTTAATGTACAATAAACTGATTTAAAGCACTTTTGAGTTGTTTTTAACCTTCGGCCATTGTTTTGCCGCAATCGGCAATTTTGCGGATTATCCGCTGTATCAGCGCCAGTCAATTCCACGGATAATCGGGAGTTTACTTTGTACTAAATTAATACTCTCAAATCTTATTAGTTGCTTCAAGGTAGTCCACCTAAAGTTTTTGTATATAACATGAACAATAATAGATCCCCTGAGCATTAAGGATTTAATTTTTATTCAAGATATGGAACCTCAAACATCACAACTTTCAATATATAAATAAAAGCTTTTAAGCTAGGAATAATAAGTTATTTCTTTACCTGGATGTCCGAGAATATCTAATAAATACATTCAAATAATAATAATAATATTAAGAAGAACTATATCAGTAAAATAAACAATAAGTAATAAGTATCAGGTATTTTGTATTATAAACATTTGGTTGTGTTCATTTTGTAAAAAGTGTACACAGCGAAAATATGGCAGTGTATTCTTTACGAATGTCGGCTACAATTAGGAGCTTATAAACATTTGCTTTCATTTATAATGCAGTCGAATAAGACACAGAATTAAAATCTCCTAGCTACTGGTACTATAATTTGCTTTTGTAAAAGATGTGCATGGAAGTACAATTTATGTATTTTAAATAAAATATAGGACGGTAGATTTTGACAGCTCCGCTAAATCTGCTTGACTCACTTCTCCATTAAGCTGATAATCGCAACTGCACAGTCAAATCTGTGGATCACTCTTTTAGAATTTCGGTCAAGTAAAAAGCCTGCCTTCTAGATTTTCCAGATATAAATACCTGGTGTTCCATCAATTGAACGTTTTTAGTGCAACCGTTGTTGAAAAATAAACACATACTTATACTGCCTCTCTTGTAAATCTAAACAAAAATAAATTATAAAAGAAATAATGACTAAACAAAATTTACTTAAAATCTATTGGAAACATTCAGTCAACGTAAGAGAACCAATATTACAATGAAGATGTCGAATCCCAAACATAATTTGAATCAAACTTGACAACTGAAACATGCAAGTAAACTGATGGTAAAACAAAGATTTTACACGCTCTATACTACTAAATATGTAACATCCGAAAGAAAAATGACAAGAGGAAACTATTGAACAACAGAAATACGTTTGACGGAAAAGTCTTAGGTCCGGTGTAGGCCTACTTATCCGATTCTGAGGCGTCACCGTAGGAGTTCATCAATACACACAAGACATGTCCTTGAAATTGAATCGAAAGTAAACATTTTATGCTCCGATTCTTTGATCTGTCAAGAAAATTTTCTCCAACTACACTCCTTTAAGGGTCTTCTATACCTTGCGTAAAACAGCAAAAATAAGCAGTTCGTACTAACGTGTTTCGGACGCCGTTTTTCAATCTAAAAAGTTGTGAAACATCTTAAATTGTTCTTAAAGGCCATGTGCTTTTGTCTTACATCTCATAATTGAAAGATATCGTCGGCAACTCCTTTTAATCAGCAATTTAACCAAGTAAAAATTGATTACTTTTAATACATTTTTTGAGAGTTTTAAGCAATAATTACCATATTTTAAGCTAACACGTAAAAAATATAAAGCAATTTTTATAACTTAAAGTAGGTAGTTTCCCAGATTATTAATTTATAAATAGAATCCGAAACACGTTATTACGAATGCATGTTTCAACGATTTTGCGCCTCGAGTCAGACCTTTTTATTAAAACCGTACTGTACACTCGGGAGTTTTCTTCAAGGTAAAGAAGAGCCTTAACATGTGATTTTACCTACCCAATAAACAATAAATTTCAATGTCGATCTCTTCGAAATTCCTTGCCATTATGTGAAGTCGTTTTTTGTTTTACCTGAAAATGTAAATCACCGTTTTTAATTTAAACTGTAGACAAATATATTTCTAATTAGCATACACTATGGTAACACTGGTATAGTTCATTTCACCTCAGCGTGAGGCAAATATAAATGACCGTAATAAAACCCTTACCCTCAGGCCTATTGTGCGACATCGGGGATGGGCACTTGTCGTCTGCCTTTGTATTAGAGTTATTGCTGTTTGTCCCAGTGCCATTATGCAAACTTTTTTAATTGAAAGAAAAACTTAAAACAAAATATATCATTCGCTGTGTTTTGATCGCGTGATTATTTTTATACCAAATATGAAGTAAATCGGTTGATTTTGGGGAAGGAAAAGTAAATAATTAAATCCTATGTGTTTTCAAATATTTTTTATCATCATGAATACGGAAATAAATTTACATTGAATAATGATGTTGAGTTTTATAAAAACCTCTTACTTACTACTGTACACAATAATCATCACCTTATAGTGGCCTGACATGCTTAACATTGTCGTTAATCAAACAATAACCAAGGCTTTATGTTTTGAATTGAAAACTCATAAAAAATACTTTACTCTTTATTTGGGCATTGGGCATTGAAAATTGACAACAAAATCAACCCAAGTATTATTAAATAAGCGTAAGTCCTTATAAGGGAATATATTAAATTTATATGGCACACCTACGTCATTGAAATAAATAAACTAATATTACTCTATTGACCACATTAGACTAATAACTTAATGAACCAATAAAGTAGCTATTTTTCACAAAACTAGATAGTTCAAAGAAATTTCAAGATTTCCGTTAAATATACTGTATTAGTCAAATTATATTAAATTTATAAATTAAATTAAAGATAAATAATAGACTATCATTAATGATGTACTTGTTTCGCCTGTCCCTAAATAGCCTATTAAAATTTTGTTTAGTGTGCAAGTAGCTAGAAGGAATAGCCTATGTTTAATTTTTATCCGTGCTATGTACTGCAATAAGATGTGTAATTTTATATTTTCGTGTAGCCCATGCTCTGTTTGTCTATAATATTAAGATGTATTTAATTTTAATTGTATTTTATGCTCGATGTATATAGAACAGTTATTTAATAGTTTTACTTAATGTCTATATTTTAATACTGCATTTAATTAACAAAAAAACTGTCAGGCCACTATAATGTGATGATTATTGTGTACAGTAGTAAGCAAGAGGTTTTTATAAAACTCAACATCATTATTCAATGTAAATTTATTTCCGTATTCATGATGATAAAAAATATTTGAAAACACATAGGATTTAACTATTTACTTTGCCTTCCCCAAAATCAACCGATTTCCTTCATATTTGGTATAAAAATAATCACGCGATCAAAACACAGCGAATGATATATTTTGTTTTAAGTTTTTCTTTCAATTAAAAAAGTTTGCATAATGACACTGGGACAAACAGCAATAACTCTAATACAAAGGCAGTCGACAAGTGCCCATCCCCGATGTCGCACAATAGGCCTAAGGGTAAGGGTTTTATTACGGTCATTTGGTTTTGCCTCACGCTGAGGCGAAATGAACTATAGTTACTTTTATTCTTTCACTACATCAATACAATCATTACGAGTTGATTTGGGTTATTTCATAAACCATACACGGTATTTATTCGTATAATACATATCCTCCACCGTATAAGACTCGCAGTTTACTTTGTACAAGATTGGAAATTATTAAATAGAATGAATTGTTAATAGTAAAAAACGACATTAAATTTGACAAATTTACTTAATATAAGATTTATAATGTGTCATGACGGTTTGAAACTTTTGTTAATAGTTTTTGTTTTAAAGCTATTCTAAATCAAAAATTTTCTTCAAATTATAAAATTTTATTTTTTCACACAATTTTTCCAATAAAATGAAAGGAATAAATTAAGAAATTTGATATTGTTTCGTAAAACTCAAAAACCTAGACTATGACTATTTGAAGATCCTAGCCAGAATACTTTTGACCTATATAACAAAATTGCCTATCATTAATAGTTATAAAATAATTATTACCTAAAAATAGCGTAAGGAAAAATGTAACAGATTTATTTGTAAATTAATACCATTTTTTAATTTAGTTTTATCGGTAATCAGTAATAAAGCACAGGTTATAAGTACTATTGGAAAATAGAATACAGGATTCATAATTTAATGTAATTCATAAATAAACAATAAAAAAAGGCGTAAGTTGTAATCAACTTCTATAAAAAGCGATAGTCCGTACGTACGTATCGTTACAGTACGGGCTAAGATGTTATCTTACGACACGGATATCGCGGGTTGACAGTCAAAGTAACTATCAACTCCTTTATATATAATATATAACAGCTGATTTCACCCATCATCTGTCAGTGTAATACTTAGCGTAGATTATACTTTGGGGTTATGTTTACAACTTCAATCAATATAAGTCTTGTGAAGTTGATCTTCTTAAAATATGTTGAAAAACTACTGTAGGCTTTAATACGTTATAATATTTGCTTTGACGTTATAAACGTATATACATACAACCTTTTATCATCAATATATTATTTGTTTATACAAATATAAAGAAGAGATACCTATTCGTTTAACTTCGGAAGCATTCGTATAACATATAAACAATTCGATTATTAATTACTTCACTATAATATTAATAACTTCTAAATCATTTGATCTATTAATATGAAATAAAAAGCAATAGTATTATACAAAAGATAGTATTTTTATCTTTCTTTAAAATATTAACAACTTATTTAAATAAAAATGTTTAACAAACAAGCCTACAGTTTTATAATCCTTATTATTGTTCATATTTACCGAGTTAAAAATCCCCGTCAGCATAGTTCGGTAGGCCTTATAATGTTGTTTTTAAATAGTTGGTTTTTAAATGATGTATTTCTGATGTGTTCTAATTAATCAGCCTTTGATTTTTCACGGGGCTTCCTAGTCTAAAATATATTTGTAAAAAACTCTAACTTACTTTGTTTAATAATGAGCCAAATTAAACATTACTGACATTAAAGCAGCTAACCAGGTAGCCTACGTTATAAATAATAATACATTTTATATTTATCAGAATATCGCCATAGAAGTTTACACTTCTTCCGTGTGGTCTTAAGCACACCTGGATTCTTTTTTTTCACTGTCGACATTAAGTGTCAAATTTTATACAATTTATTTATCCATAGTAAATGATTCATATACAATAATAATCAACATTATTATCGACCTCTCAAATGTTGTAATGTTTCAGGTCTCTTACGAAAACTGTCGAAGAAGGTACGTGTTGAGTACAGTCCAATTCAATTCAATATTCTCCTAACCGAGAGATACATCATCGATGGAGTTTACATGGGCCTTCACATAAAAATAACTTGGTCTGTTTTCCAGACTCAAAACAGTTGAACATATTTTTATGAGCTGATACAAAACTAGGTCTACAGAATCTGCAAGTAAATACTCGCGATGACGAAGATTGATGCTGATATATTTCTTAAAAAACTGAGGTCTTTGACTGTTAACCCGCAGTTATCCGTGTCGTAAGATAGCCTTGCCTCCCTCCCGTCATTAACAGTGAAACATTTCTCGGAATCGATTATTTCACAAACGTTGTCAGCTGTTTATAACTTACGTCGGTTACTTTCTAATAATTACCAACTATAGATCAGTAGTGTTTGTATTGAGCTCAGTTAAATATTTGGCAAAGAAATCAAGGCCGGATTCAATAGGAGAGGATAAAAAAAAGGGCAATCGTACCGGTCAACAATTAAAATTAACCGGACAACACTGGAATTTTGTAAATGAAACAATTTTGTTTTACTTTATGCAAGACTAATAAAGAAGGGGCACAGTGGGTAAATCGATTACAAGTAGCCTACGAGGTTCCAACTGGAGCAGCCTCTCGACCACCCCACTTCCTAGAAATGTGTAATTGGAACAAATAAATGTAATTAGTTTTGTCGTTTAAGGTCAGGGGAAAACACAACAATCAGCACCTGATCTAAAATTTCTGGAATTCACTGCCAGATTTAGTAAACGCCTTTGACTAAGAAAATAAACCTCTGACATGGTTAATTTTTCTATATTCGCAAACTCCATTTTATTAGAGTAAAAAATAATAAACTATTATATTATTAGTTAACACTAGTTTCACAAGAAGGTAAATCTTAAAACAACAAGGTTTAAAAAAACAACAATCTGGCACTAATTTGTTGTCAACGAAGAATCAACTGCTATAATAAATAATATTAATGAGAACATCAATGAGAAAACTCAGCTGTTAAGATTTACCAAATACTTAATACAGTATTAGCTGATCATTTCAAACTAGCCTTTAAATACATAACAAAACATAGATCTTTTATACAGTTTGGTACTATAGCTAATCAACGGTTGGGTTAACAAAAAAGTCTTAAAATGGTCAGCAGAGTCCGAATGCACACAAAAATACTGGTGTTCCATTACAAATTATCAAGTTGTACGACATTTCGGAAAAGAGCGGCAATTTTTTGAAATTTCAAATTCATATTTTTAATGGTCACTATAAAGTAGGTGAAGTCCCCCATTTAAAGTTTGCTGTACATCTTGTACATTTGGAGATCCCTATGATGTCCCAGTTCCCACCTGTATATACAATGTTTAATGACACCCCAAAACGTGTTCTGTTGAACATGATCGGTGCTCATTGTCTACTCTCGATGCCCACCACTACTCTAGGTTTCACCATAAGAGTCACTGCAATAGCTCATTTTTCCTATTAAAATGCGCTAATAAAACCTAATAATTTTAGCTAGGAGCTACGGTAATATATTATGGCAAAGAAATAATATAATTCAACGTCTTAGTACAATAATTTTACTACATCATCTCAAATAACATCATAAAAGACGCACCTAAATCACTAGCACATCTACTTGTCAAGGTAATCAAACCATGATAGATATAACTTACAAATATTATAATTGATTTCTTCGTAGATCCTTTCAATTTTAATATGTCTTTACATTAGATTAGATAGATCAATAGCCATTCTATTTCCAACATTTCGGAAATTCCCCTTTTGTAATTTAACAATATCAGAGTTCCCACAGAATTTGGTAATTTATTTCCTTTCATATTTTGTATATTGCACTTCATCCTACAAAAGATGCGTACGTACCTAATTAATGTGTAAACCCATGCATACAAGTTTTAGGCAAATGTAAATTTTTTTTAGTTTTCGGGGAAAACAATTAAAGAACTGAAAGATCAAATTTAAAAATAAACCCCAATTTTCTAGTATATACAGTATAAAGAGATTCACACATAATTTCATTGCTCTGTAGTTTTTTTCTATTACAAGAAAAGTGAGAATTGAAATTAAAACAATCGTTACTTTTCTAAAAAATACTTATACTTTTGTAACATAAACTCACATGTACAAAATGTCTATTTTATTTCACGATCTTTATTTTATCAAAATTAGTTTAGGCCCGTGTGTATTAAACATCACATATACTACTATTTATAAATAAGTGAAAAAATACATAAATGCATAATGCTTGACTCATACAAATTTTACACAATTAATTTATAAATTTCTTGTAAAAACTGGTGATATTTTCTCATTTTTTTCATTGAAGAAGGTCTAAAATAAATATAATTGTTTAATTTTGTAAAAAATTGACATTTTAACTGAACTCAGCAATATCCCTCGTTATTTTTTAAAGATTTTTCCTAATACTCATGTTACCTCGTATTACAAATACCTGTACGAGATAATTTCTAACCAATTTCCTATGTTAGTAGGCAGTATCAAATGTGTAATATATATACAGGGTGTATCAGGAAGAAACGGAAAGAATTGCAGGAAGTGTTCTACTGGTGAAAATAATGAAAAAAGTACATATAAACATAGGTCCGCAAACGCTTCGTTTTCCAGATATCCGCCATTTTGTTTTTTGTACAAAATAATTCATATCTAGAGAACGGTTTGACTGATTGAGTTCAAACTTGGCATGAAGTTTAACCTAACAGTGATATACCTCAAGAAAAATAAACGATTAAACCCAATCATTAGTTTCAAAATGGCGGCTGTTTGAAAATTTCAAGCCTAATTTACTACAAAACCATACATTTTAACGAAAATTGTCAAGACATCTTTTTTGTAGCCCTTTTGATTTCCTATCGGATAGTGTAACTGTCAAAACAATCAGATGAAGGATAACAGTTAAGTTATGTGTACTAATTGGTTTGTTCAACCCGGCATCCTATACCAACACAGTAAATACTACAATATTGTATGGACATTTGTTGTCATTACCTTTTAACTTAGCTATTATCCTAGTTATAAATCCACTATTTATAAATAGTGAATAACTTTGCCGCATCGTGTCTTTTCCATATTACGTAGGACTTATGGGCCGTGACAATGTTTTCTGTCTTTTAATCTCTTCAGAACGAGAAACAGTGGTCGTTCAAATTCGAGTAATGTTGTGCGTGTGTGTGAGTGTGGGGCGTTGCGTGTGCGTAATGTTGGGAATTACCGGCGAGTCAATTTCTTTATAAAGATAACAATTTTATATACGTAAATTTTGTATTTACCCAAGTCACTTAAAATTGTAAAAGGGTAGAGTGTGGGGTCATACAATATTTAAAAACAAAATTTCTAAACAATTTGCATCAACTTGTCCGTTCAAGTGAAGGTTTACCGTATAGACATTACGGTACAAAGCAATAAAAACAATAGGCTACCATAGAAGGTTTTGTGAAAGTTTACAAAGTTTACACTTATTTTATGGAATACATATTCAAGGATATTATTGCTGGTCATACTAAATAAACAGTTCACCTCGTGTAAAAACACACGCAAATCATGAAATAATTAAAATACTAGGAGAGTAATACAAGAGTGACACCCTGTGCCAAAACCCCCTTTTCCCTAGAATTAATCAATCTTTAATGCTAAGTAGGTAAATAATAAAATCAATGTCTAAAACAAATTACAGTACTAAGTTTACGATATAACAGAAGTATAAACTGTCTTTAAAATATCTCACTCTGGTGTAGGCCTTAACTTAAAACTATTAAGCTTTATTTCTTCAAAATACAAAAACACCAAAACAGTATATAGTATAAGAACAATTAAAAACAATGAAGCCCCAACCACAAGTTCGGCGAATAACACTACACAAATAAACTGAAAAACATTTATTGATATAGTTATTCTAGTTCCCTGATGTACATCTCATAATTAAAAAAACAAAATTCCTAAAACTAATCTAATTATTGGCTATTTGGCAAATATTTAGTTAATATGCAAGGAATCAATGTTTTGGCTTTAAATTAATAAAAACAGCTGATCATCAATAAAAACGCGTTCTTATCGCTCATTAATTATCCTAATGTTATGGAAAATATTACGACCTAGGTTTAACGTTCTTTTAAACAAAATTAATAATAACTTAAATAAATTACCGATGATTCATGTATGGAAAAAACACTGATGGATCGAAGTCTGGGAAAGGAACAGGAGCTGGTGTACAACGGGAAAGACCCCAAGATGTATTAATTTAGGTAGTTGCTGTACTTTTTTCAAACAGAAATGTACGAACTGGTATGTAAGCAGATCAACCTTAAGGGGTTGCTCCTAGTCCGGCCCTATTGAATCTGATTCCCATAAGAGCAATGCTACAGAGTAAGCCATTTTCCCGTTAATTCGTGGAATAAATATAAAAATTTGCCTTCATTTTGAAGTATTTATCATATGCGGATGTTGATTGCTGAAAACAGTTTCAAAAACTGTTTTATTGTTTTCATAAACGTATGATATAAATAGTAAACTTTATTCATGTTTTACTCAGTTGCAAAAAGAGATATTGCAAAAACCTTAACAATCAACGCCCACAATCTATTTTCCTTAAAGAAAAAAATACAGCTTTCGTTTTTTGACAAAAAATAACACAAAAATATGCTTAAAAGTGCATGTATGTTTAGGTTTTTTAACATTGAAATTGGTACCCGACTTCGCCGCTTTGAATTTAGGGAGCCGAGCTTTTAATATAGACTACAGTCAACATAGAGTTTACACTTTCTCCGACAGCCAAGCAGCGCTTAAAGCGATAAATAGTCACAGCTACACTCAATTCCTCGTTCACTTTGCAGTAAAGGTCTTACGGGTGATAAGTCATGCTACTACCATTACTGGGAACAGCACGTTCATTGTCATGCGGGTTGGGTCAACTGTCAGAGCGTTGCGTGGTAGTTGATGTTTTTTGGACGGATAGTATCACTGAGACTACCGTTTGGATAACATGGCTTATGGGCGCTCCGTACTGCACGGTGAACGTGACATCGAGTGTAGTATATGGGATTGCCGCAATCATCTCAACAAGCTGGTTGACAAAATGACGTCAACCTCTGCTTTATTCCAGGACACCAGGGAATCACTAGTAACGAAAGAGCCTACCTTTTTGTTAGGAAGGGTACCTCTAACACACTCGTTGGTCCAGAACTAACGGAGTAAGGTAAGAACTTCTTCAATAAATTGGGAGAGGAAACCAAATTCTAATCTTTTGGAGCAAATTCGATGATCAACATCACGCCAAGATACGGCTCGATGGTCCGGATAAGCATTACCAATATGTTCCTAAAACTGAAAAAGGGTCAACGTTGACAGGTAATTTGCTTAATTGACGATTGCATGGCATAATACGCTCAGAAAGTTGTAGGGATATGCAGCATGTCGGATGTTTGGGAGGCAGGTGAATACTGCTGAGCATATAATAAGTATATGAATGCGAAACATTTGAACAATGCAGAAGAGATTCAATTGCCTCTCATCATTCAGGTGTCTAAGAATATTGATGTCTATTAGGACACAGTAGGATTATTATCAGGCTTATTATAGGACTAGAGGTAGGTCTGGTTTAACAATAATAGGGAGCGCAAAAGCCATAACGGCTACACATGACTTGGAGATGTGTACATTCCCCCTACAGTAAACATTTTTTTATTTAAAAAAAGAATCATTGATATTGCTTGAGTAAAGCCGCTGACAGATTGTCAAAAGAAAACTAAAATTCTGGCCTATACCAAATGCATGGGGAGGACGATTTAAGAGCTTGTTATAGGAACGGTCTAAGGACTTGGCTTTTGAATGCTTGATGAAGTATCTCGGCATAAATACCATTAGTTTAAATTAAATGCTATTAATTTTGGTCCAGCGGAAAAGATATGGTGACTGAACAAAGTTTTAAGAAATTCTTTTAAATATAGCCTATAGATAAACTATTAATAAGTTGGGGTTTTAAGATTCACATATATTCCTAAAATTTAATAGCTTTGCTATCAAAGTTTACAACTGATAAATATATGAAAAAGGAAATGAAGATATATAATTTGGTTATGTTAACGTTGCAATTTCAAAAAGCTCAAAAACTAATAACTTTGTAACAGAAACACAAGAATGTGTAATAATAAAGAAGCCCCGGACAGGTTTTCCCTGAGGGGTGTTTTATGATATTTGCCCGTAGACAACATGTAATAGAATCACGTCTGTAAGGCATGTCTTGCAACCATGGAAACGACATAAACAGTATTTTCTCAGAATGTTGTGACGTAATCGACGGACTTCTTAGATTTGGGTGACACGACGTCATTCATAAATCAACGAAATAGAGTTGGCGAGCCTTGCTGAAAACATTGGATAATCGTACGCAAAATAACGACAGTCCAACAAGACGTTTCTACCATCAGTCATTTTTAGTCGAAAATATAACTGATATATTCTACCAAACGATTAGAGAAAGTTCATTCGTCCCTCACTTTTTCATAACTTCTTTTCGTTTTGAGTTAGACCAACGAAGACTAGGAGGGGAATAACAAATTGAAAAAGCCATCGACAATAGTTGGATTCAAAACCCTAGTTAACGACGCTGATTGCCAACCGAGTAATCAGCATTCCCTCGGATGTACAGTCACTTCGAAAACGAAAACTGTAGGTATGTTTTTTTTCTTCAAAAATAAATTATATTAATTTCTAAGTACCGTAGGTAAAATGAAGATTATTTTCAGAAATGTAAATATCTATACTTTATTTAAAATAAAAAAGGATATATATTTGTTTTTAAGATATAACTCAAAAACTTATATTCCGTTTATAATGCAACTAACGGGTTTAGTTTTGCCTGAAAAGAGATAACAAAAATACGCAAGGTTTTAGTTAAACGGAGCATCATATATAAGCGATTCTACCTGCAATAGTGAATCAAAACAAATAGAATGAGGAAACATGTTAGTTTCTCATTGCAGAACTCAGTGGTTGAGTACCTTTGATTGGTCATCAATGGAATTCTTATATTTTCAACTTATGCTTCCAGGATCTTCATTCTTCAGATCACCGGTTTTCTAACACTTCAAACGTTTATACAAAATATTTTAGAATATTAGATTTCCAAATTTGTATTCGAGCAAAAAATTATACACCAGTCTGGGATTTAGCAGACAAGCGGCACCACAACCTTATACGTTTCATTAAAGTTGGGAGACTGTAACAACATCTGAAAATATTCATAGTAAGGACTAAATAAAGTATTATGTGCTTTTTGATTACATCATGTTTTTCAGCTTATATTATCATAAGTCTGGTACGGCAAAATATTTTGCAGGATAGTAATATATTCATATAACATTCAATGGCCATTCATTATGGTGAACAAAACATATTTTCATTATACTGCACCGAAAACAGCTGTTTTCTATACCTGTTCATAGTCACGTAAGTCCTTATTTTCCGTGCTCTACACCATAAATTCACCGTGCACCTGCTGATTTTACAAATAAGAATAAACGTTTCAGTTTTATGTAAACAGATTATTGATTTTGTCAATGTAAATACAACAGAAAATTAAAACAAGTTTTAATTGCTTTTACTTTTTTGGTGTAGAATAGTGAAAAATATTGTACTCGGCTGCGCCTCGCGCGGGAACTATCATGCTCGCGCGGAAAAACCTTTGTACCGGGCTTGTAACATAATATACTATTAATGACACGTTCCTAATTTAGTTCGCCGTGTAGTATTTAACTTTAATATTTTTAATGGAAAGATAGTTATGAGATAGCCTACTTTATTTGAAACTGCAATTAAACATTATACTCAATGGCGAAAGCCAATTTCGATTATCTTCTTTGTTTGAGGAGCTACAGCCCATCATATGAAAATTATTACAAAATCACTTGAATGTTACCGTAAATTGTTACATTTTAATTTCCCAATATTTTGTTTAAATCGCATAGTACCTTAACTAATGTTGGGAACTGTAAATTTAACTCAATACAGCTCGCCTTACTTATGTATTAGTTCGCTAAGGAAATTCTTTATCGGCAAAATACGTCGTCATTTTTCAACCAATTTATACAAGGGAGAGTCATTTTAAATGTTTTACACTGCAAATTTACAGAAAAATATAAAATATCACTGTATTTTAAAAATAACTGACGATTAAAAAATTGCGCATGTTATTTAAACTTGTTTGTAGTAATTATCCCTTAGTCTGGAAAACCAGTCAACATGGGAACGTACTCATTTGAAGCCCAAACTTTCGGACACTACACAAAAATATATAATTTATCATTTCCTCCATTTAAGTTTGTTAAATAATACAAAATATAAAGTCCTAAAAATTCTCCATGTTATTTTTATGGGAGAATTATTGTCTAGAAACTCGCCTTTAGTTTTAGAGAACCAATTAACTGCTCATAACATGTTTTCAATTTGAAGCTTGAAAACGTTAATGTGTCATTTTATTACTGTACTTTCAATGTGTTAAATAATACAAAACGTATATTCCTTCAAACCGTTGGTTGTGGTGAGTTTTATAGTCATTTTGTTTTACAGCTGATAGTGAAATTTCACTACGTACTTTTAATAATTACTCAGATGAACAAGGTTTTGACTTATTTTATTGAACAGTACAAAACAACAAATGCAACCTTTATTAAACCTGTATAAGTGTGTTCGGTTTTAAACTTTTTGATTTTGTTCAGAAGCAAAATATTTATTAACAACTAGATGACCCTTACGGCGTTGCCCGTGGTTGTTGGTATTTTCAGTCTTTTTGACGTCCCTAATTGTAATTCTTTTTAAGTGTTCGTTGAATACCTGTGCGTATCCTACTGTGGTCATGAAAAAAAAGTCTACGCTATTTAGGAAAGCACTGAAAATTGTATTCCTGTAAACTACCTACTATCTAACACGAAAAAGCTTTAAATAATATTTAAATATATTATATCGTTTTAATTTATAGTTTTTACTAAGTTTGACTTTCACTTAATTTCATTGACAATGTTGCGAGCACCTACGGCCTTAGAGGAAGCTACGTACCAAATTTCATTCCAATTCGTTCTTATAGGGATTTTTAGTAACTTTGACCCCCCTCCCCAAACCACCCTAAAATTTCGAATTTCTTTTAACCCTTTCTTAGCGAGGGTTTAAATTAGCTGGGGGTCGTAGAAAAGATATTTGAATCACTTTCTAATATCCGCGTTAATTTAGGATGTAACAAACTGGTTCAAATAGAGTTTGTAATTTAAAATGTATAGGCCTAATTAGTATAAGATATGTATTGTTTAGTATTTAAATATACAATATACAGTATATATCAAAATAAAGCTACGAATGTGATATTTTATTGGCATTTAGTTTAATTCAGATGGTTTGTTTAGTTTTCAATAAAATATGTTTAAACTCGTGTATGTTTATGGTTATGCATGGTGTCAAATAATTTGTTTGTTATTATTATTATTGATAGCGAAAATATGTTTTGAAAAGTATTAAAACCTTCATAGTTATGATATATTTTATATAAACAATATTTTAAGCAGCATATCTCTAAGTAGGCCTTTATAGATATTTAATAACCAATGTCTGAGTTGAATTATAATTCTGTAAGCATTTTTATTTGTGTTTGTTTATAGTTTTTCAATCTAACCTTAAAAAGCTGTTGGTTTTGAAGAGTATTACAGTGATTATAAATTTGCTAAGTAATGTTGCTATGGTAATACATGTAAACAAACATTAGCTTTTTATAAGAACAGCTGTTTTTGTGAGCTATGGTTTTGAGTTCAAACAATAAATGCTGTTCTTCCAAATTTGAAACTTTTTCGGGAAACTTTTCTTTACGTATAAACCTTCTATGAACTACTACAAACATTTTAAGACCAAAAATAGCCAAATCGGTCCAGCCGTTCTCGAGTTTTAGCGAGACTAACGAACAGCAATTCATTTTTATATATATAGATAACATGACAAAATTACCGAAATTAAAATTGTAATTATAAAAAATGGTTAAATGTTGACGTGTCAACAGAACACAATGACAAATGCGAGTAAGCTATATAGGTTTGTATAAGTAGTCCATGTCAACTACATACACTTAGGCTTATATAAAATCTTATTTAAGTTTATCAATGTTCAAAAGTCGTTACCGTAGCGAAGCGCTGGCATACAGCTAGTGTATAATATAATTTGTCTTCACAACTAGACCCTTCCAAAGTAAAAGACAGCTCGCTACGTCGCAACTGAGCCCATACAAAAATTCTCTGGTCTGTTTGCATCAGCTTTGATCAATGCCCTACATTATAGATAGTATCACAGCTGGCACTAATACGATTAGGCCTAACGAAAAATATACAACTGAACGTTTCCTTCTAACATAATTTAAGGGCACAACTTGTACAAAATTTAAGATTTATTAAAAAAAATCGTGTACGTTTTTATCATTTTTGAAAATCCGAACAACACTGATACCAAATTAGTTCGGATTATCGACGATGTACTATATTACTACTTTCGGCGAGAAGAATAAATGGTAGCCCTGAATGTAATATAGCATGCAGTCAAATTGCAGATTTCGTACATACAAACAGCAATCCGCGTGAAAGTATACTTTGTTCTCCAATTGTAATATAAACGCTGTGTTAACATTACATGTCATTTTAGTTTTACTAACCGTATTGTTATATTTTGACGTATTATGTTTGTATTTTCATTATACACCTGCCGCACATACTAAACATATCGAGCTAACTTCAGATGTTGCCGACTGAAAGTTTGTGAGAACTATATCCCGTGGAAATGTCAAAGTTTACTACCCTGGCCAATTGTAGTTTATTCCTGGATGCAGGGTAGGATAATACCGTTTCTGACTTTGTTAAATTACTGTAATATACAGGGTGGAGAGTATTGTCATCAAGTCTGATTTTACAATAACAAAGTTGCAAAAAATGAACACACCATTTTTTATGTACTATCGTATAAACAAAATCTAATCTGACTAACCCCGGAGCTCTTTTCGTTTATAATTTCACAACGATTATTAATTAAACACTCTTTTCCTCTGTTATTGTTTTCCTCTTGCAACGCGATTAAACACAAACTACTGTATTAACAACATGTTCATTTTTTAAATTTAGGACATACCGTATATATTTGTTTACAATATGTTTGTCTCAATTAAATCAAGATTCAATCTATATATCATCACTTCTAATTAGTAACCTATATTTCCGGAAGAACTATTGCCAATTATTGTATTAAAATAAATTATTTAGTACTAGAGGACTCCGCCCCTGCTAGCTTCGCTCGCCAACCCCCGCGGTGAAGCCATCAACATATGACCACTTATGAAACAAAGGTGTCAATCATGGGAAGAACAATAATTTATTTTATTGTAAAGGGGATGTCACCCCGCCCCCCCGTTATAACTATTTAAATTGCGTGTGTTATTATTTATTTTATTTCCTATAAAACACATAAAATTAATAAGTGCCAAATTTTCAGTTCTCTAGCTTTAAGGAAGTATAACAATCAACATTTTTGTACAGGGGTTGTTACTACATTTTCACCCCTTAATAGCACACGACAAAATGTAAGTCTATGATACTTTTTCTATGTATCTTGTAAGAAATAAATGTACAAATTTTCAGCTCACTAACTATAAGGAAAATGTAACAAAATTAATTTGTATTGTTTTAGGGGTTGTTATAACATTTTCACCCCTTAGCAGCACGCGACAAAATGCAAATATAGTTTACCTTTTCTGTGTATCTTGTAAGAAAGAAATGTACAAAATTTCAGCTCTCTAGCTTTAAGGAAAGTATACAAATTAATATTTATTATTTTAGGGGTTGTTTCAACCTTTAAATCAAAATTTTAGGGATAGTGTAGCTTTTTATTAGTAAAACTATTTTTTCAATCGGTTCAGTAGTTCCAGAGATCCCCCCCTTACATACAAACAAACAAATTGTACCTCTTTACCCGTCTTCATTAGCCCTAAGTGCAAAACAGCAGGACGTTAAAAAAAATTTACCTCTTTATAATATTGTAGTATTAGCATAGACTATAACAACTTGTACACAATGTCGAGTTGTCCAAACATGGTCCCTACAGAATTTTGGTACTTAATTTTGACCGAATCAAGGCAAATATTAAAATCATATTGTGTTTGAATTCAGATTGCAAGACTAACTTTACTGATCTAAACACCACACTTCCTATAATCAACAGCATCCTATAAATTTAAATTCAAGTTTAAAATTTTACCAGAACGAACTAGAGCCACTTAAATATAACATAAAGATTATTATAATAAATATTATTTATTTTAAAATGAAAATCGCAACTTTTAACCTGAAATAACCGCACCTGGTAACTAAAGTAGACTACTTTTTCAGTAATTTATGCTATTGGAGAATTTATTATAAAAACTGTTTCAACAGCTTGCGTTATGGGAAGCTGGAGCAAAGAAAGACCAGTTTTCCAATCACCGAGGCCTCCATAATATATAAAAACATTTTATCTAATTGTTTTACAAGTTTTTTGACTTTCCCAGACTAATTTTCATTTCCCTGACCATAGCAAATCTGTCCAAACAAATAAAGTAATTTTATTTAAAATTGTTTTTTAAAATATTGAACTAAGTATACAGACTATTTGCTATGTTATATTTATTACCATTGCAACCAGTTGAAAACTTACAATAACAGATAAAACCGATATGTAAGGTGTAATGTAATAACTCAACGCGGTTTTAGGTTAGGCCTTCTAAACTTTTTTACAATATTTATTAATTATAAAATAAATACAATGATACAACTATAAAACTCTATTGGCCTAAGATAGTTAACCATATGGGATCAAAATCCCTAATGAAATACCCACATTTTTTATACATTTGCCAAACAAATATTTTGAACTGAAGGACTGTTTTTTTATAAATTAACAAACTAATGCACAAATTTTTTTGGATTAGTAAATTGCTCCTGTTTATATACGGTGTATTCACAAAAGGTCCTTTAAACTTAATTTTTGTATTGCTTACGAGAGGGCTTCACCTTTGCTAGCTTTGTTTAACAACCCCGCGGGGAAGCAAAGAAAAAACAAAATTGTATACCTACTCTTATATTTTCACAGAAATAACCTTTGATTAGATCAGAGGCACTTAGCTCGGTGTAGGGTGGCGGTGGTAGCGGTGACCTATATCCTGACGCATGAACAGTAGAGCCAGCTTTTTCGTAAATGACGGACATTTTCTATATAATATACTAAAGGGCTCCTCTGCTAGTTTCGTTCACCAACCCCCGTGACTTCTACGTCTACACTCGGAACGAATCAAGTGCAAAGACATTATTATACACTCTGCTACGTTCACGATTTCCGATCAACATTTCGTTGAGTGATTAGAACAGGGGCCTTAGATCAGGCTAGGGTGTTTGGGATAGCGGTGATCTGGATCCTGACTCATGCGCAGTAGGGCCAGAGTTTTTGCGTGAATGATAGGAATTTTGTTCTACAATAGAGAGATTAGTGCTTAAAAACTAAATTAACAGAATGTTGTGTATTATTATTCAGATTGTTCTGCATAACAAGGACATGTTTTGAAATATCTGACCAATTGTGATTTTTGGGGTATAAAAGAAGAGAGTTAAACGCTTTAAATGTAACGGTATCTCAGTGACACCCATTGTAAAATTTATTGAAATACAATTTAAATCGCGCAAACTATTGCTTAATAACTTGTTCCGTTTCAAATTAATGAACAATAAAAATTATGAAGTAAACTTAAAACGATACACATAAAAATATATGAACTATGTTAAATATCGCCCAAATACGAGTATTTGCGAGCTGAGCAAGCATTGGGTTTGGTGTGAGATGCTAACCCCCTAGTTTCTTCATTACTTGCGTCACAATGAATTACAGACATTTTGTAATAAAAATAAGACTTTCTTACTAATCATTTCATTAAATTAACTTTTAATGCTCATTGTTATACTCTGATAAGATAAAAGGTGAAGAGAGTACATTTAGTTTTTTTACAAAAAAATAATGTAATAAACTAAGCTTTCCCTCTCCCATACTCACATTAATCAGCGATAACAAACTCGTAAAGTTTTTAAATAAATTCCTACATACATAATTATTTAAAACTGTGACAAAATAAAATACAAAGCAAATGTTTTATAAAGTTACTGCTTTGGATACAGACACGCGAGGAAATCCTGTTTGCGTGCTGGAGTTCGGTTGGATCAAATGATACGAAATACAGTATTGTAATACGTGACAAAAAAATACGATTTTTCACTGAAAGGAATTTCAGAATTACAGGGAAATTAAATTTTAAGTGAAAAATACATTATTTTGATTCGTGTAATTAAAAAAATATAATGCTAGAAAAACAAATTTATATTTTTATCTAGTTAATTACTGCGATGTTTTTAAGAATAACGGTGCGATATCTTTAAACAATTTCCTTTTGGCAAGGGTTTTTTGTTGGCACTTTGCCTAAAACCTAGTAGTTTTTCTAGATGCATTACGGCTAAATAAGAAAATGGAAACATATGGAAAAACATATGAACCCAAATTTAACTCCAGTTTTTTTATGGTTGTATTGCTACAAATATATACCTTTTTGGTGGTATATTGCTACAAAGATATACAAACTTCACACGGGGTTTTGGGAGTCACTATTTATTAGTAGTTCACAAACTGTTCAAAAGTAGGCCTACTCATTACGGCAGCAAACGTTAAAACCACAGTTTAGTAACAATTAATTGAGAGCATTTCGAAAATGGTCCTCAAAGATTATTTTCATTGAATAATCTCTAACGAAACAAAATATTTAAGAACACGTTTAGTTTCAAATTCGTTCGTTCTAGTAGAATCAGCCTGTACATTGTCCCCTCCTAATTATTAATAAGCGAAAGACAATCACATGTGACATTTTGGTAGAAATTCCTTATGGTATTCAAGTTTTATCTGATTTTATCATTATTCTTCTCATCTTCACCGGAAAAGGCATTTTTATGTTTTTTTGTGATTTGTATTGTTGTTAATCGAGAGCACATAAGCACCATTTTTTTAATGATTAGGATTTAATTTGAAATACTACAATTTTGGAGTTACGCTGGAGTTTCCCCAGAAGCTAAAATATACTCATATTCAAGTTTACTAGAACAATTCGTATTTTATATAACAATTCGTTTGGGCATAAGCGATATAGACCTTCGAAATATAGAACATAGGCAATTAAATATTGTAAAATTTTCCACTTCATACATTTCGAGTGATGAAATAATGTAATTACGTTTCGGGAATCAAATAACACTAATAGTGAACGAAATAGGCCGAATCACGGTTTAGATAACTCTAAATAGACCCACGCAGCCCGATTGAAAATGAGAAACTTTCATACCCCACGCATACAAACATGTGTTGATACTTTCAAACATATAAGGGTAAACGATTCCACGTGCACTCGCTTCGCTAGTGTCCGCAACTTGACCTTAATTGCTGGAATGTTCACAGCAAGTGCCTCTATTTACACGACTCGCATACAATATTGCTACACTTCCCGCAACGGTTTGCGAATTCGAGTAACTCGAAATTTGATTTATTTCGCAACACATTTAAAATTTGTCACGGCTCGAGGGTGAATCAATGAGAGCCAGCAATGAGTGTGTGCGTGAAGGCGCGTGCGCAAGTCCCCAAGTACAATCAATAAGGTTGCTGCCAATCCCCCTTCTCCTCTACTCTCCCCTGTCCCGTCGATCTACAAACACTCCATTCATTCTACTTCAAATATTAAAATAATTTTTACAGGTCAAGACATATATTTAGTCTACAATATTATACTGTAAAATACGTCACTGTTGGGGGAATCGTTTTCTGAGAATTTATTGGGGCGGAATGGAGGAGAAGCCCCTAGGGATGCGCTGAGATTAAGGCTGTCCGGTGGTTACATCTACAACTCACGAAACACATCGCGCTCTTCTTCAAATTAAACGCCTGCCAAATAGCACGTTTATTTTATAATATACTATCAACGAATTTCTTTGTATCTAGCCAGTCTAACAGACAGAAAATAGATGAAGCCTCCTCTTCTGAAAACGAGTTGTTAACATTTACAAAATAACGTTCACAACAAATTTGCTTTAATATATTTGCATACGGGATGAGTACAGTAAAATCGCAAAACAATTTTAAAATACGCGAAAAACTCAATACGCTACATATTTTGTTGACGTTGTCAAAATGAAATAATCGTGATAATACGAATAACATCGAATGGCGTGTTTCAAATTAAGGCCGTGAAACAAAAACATAATTAAATTTCATCTTTTTCATCTTGTAATTTGGTAAAGGAATTGGGTGAGTAACAAACAAGGTGACGAACCATTCTTTAATTCACATACTCGTATCCGATCTTGCAGTTGTTCCACTTTCCGTATTAGTGTTGGCAAAGACCCCGTGCTCTGTTTCAATCCTGGCTTAGTGGCATCTTAAACCGCATCGATCATATATTTTGACAAATTCCCAATGTGATCAGATTCATTTCAAATAAGTTCAAGTACGTATAATCCTTGGGGTTATTATATTTAAAACAGAACGGGTAAATATGAGTTGGGTGATGTGTTGCTATGGTCTCTCATAATCCCAAGGTTATGGACCTTACTTACAACACTTAGTACAACAGGTATATAACACTCATTTTATTATAACTAGTGGACCCGGCAATGCTTCGCTATTGCTATTGCTTGATTTACCTAACCTAAAATTATATTCAGTTTTTGATCCAAATCAGTTGTTGATCAAAATCAACTGTTGATCAAAATCAGCTGTTTTAAGCTTTTCATACGAACAGCTGTTTTTGTGTGCCCCTGATAAAATCTAAAGAAATCTTTCTTCTTCTCCTTAAGATTGACCTTCCATAAGATTGGCATTGAAACTTTGAGGGCCACTGGGGCGTATCCCTGAGGACCGATGTAAATTATAATGGGATTCTGCTCATCTACAGGACACTACCTTTCTAACGGTATGCGCGAATTTCTCCTACGATGCACACAAGCTGAGAAAAAAGGACGACAAGTTTTGTGCTTGCCTATTAATATATAGATACTGTATACTAGTAGTTCTGTGAACAGTAGACCTCGCTCGTTGAAATAACAAATGTGGTTTTGAGCTTAGGTTAAAAATAGTGTGCCAGTAAGGAAGTAAGCACAAGATTTAGCCAGTGAAACATTATTTACAATTCCCGCGATTCCGGGATTTCTAGTTCTCGTTTTTATTTCTTTTCTTGAGCTTTAACTGCTAAAGATTTTATTTTAGAGGCATTGTGTTTTATTTAGGTTAATAATGCGTAAGATAGCTAAAAATATCGCGTTATAGAGGGACAACATACAATTAAATATTTACATACTTAAATAACTCAAACTTAACAATGTATCATAAGTTAACTTAAGTTCCATATCATATTCCAATATTAGAAATAATGAAAACAAACGATGTTAAAACGTCGTGATAGTGATCTCAACCCATGTACCAACACTTCCCACGGTGTCCTACGGTCATTTTTTGTATGACCTTTGTCGCCGCGAGGTTTCATTTGTTTCATCTCATTTTGTAATTCAAGTAAAGCTAAGTCAAATGCTTTTATGAAATTTACAATGGTAAGATACAGGTATACCGTTAAATACTTTGGTTTATCCTCTACACTTTCTTATAATAATATGTCATTTTTGGGGAAATGATATATTCCTAAATTACTATTCAAAACAGGCCTAGTTTTGTTAGCAGTCTTGTAGTAAGAACATAAAAACTGGTGTTTTCAAAATAAGAAATTTGAAATTGATAAAAAATTTATACAATTCTATTTAGAATTAAATTACGAAACTTTTTTACATTTATGAAAAAAATTACAATAATTTTTACTACTTTTTATGTAGGCCTAAAGTTAAACATTTTCCTTTCGTTACTGAACGTGATCGTTTCTTGAGCTTATAACTATCTTAATTTTACTTCAATATTTTTTTTACTGGCATATATGAATTCTTTAAACCTTTATCTACAAAAAAGCTATGGAACACTTTTGAATTGGTTTAGAATAAACGTATAAAAACATGGTTGAAATACAAAAACTTGGACGATGTTTAACAAATTCGTTTAAAATTTAATTTGCTATTAGCAAAATGTTATTAGTTTTTAAATTCGACTTACGGTTAAGCCACAAACTGGCTTTGAAAAAAAGCTTACACTGAGAGAAACGGTTCGGCCACCATTTTTATTTTATTTAAGGGGTTAAAAATGAAAAATTGAAAAAAACCGTATGTATACATGGCTCGGCCTAGGAATAAGGAACATTTATGCAAAAAATCATCAAAATCGGTCAAGGCGTTTGGCCGTAATCGTGACAGACACACAGACATACAGACACACAGACGAAATGCCGAACGGTCGAGTTAAAACGGAGACCTCGCTTACGCTCGGTCAATTATTACTAGTAGGAGCCGCCCCCTGCTCCATTCGCTTACCAACCATCGCAGCTTTTTCTACTACCTACACTCGCAACAAAACAAATGCCAACAAATTATTGTATATTCTGATATTTTCACGGAAATGACGATTGATTAGGACTGAGCCACTTGGATTGGGAACGGTGGGGGTATAGCGATGACCTAGATTCTGACGCGAGCGCAGTAGGGCCAGAATTAATTGTTTCGCGAATGACGGAATTTTTTTATAATAATAGAAACAAACCAATATTGTACAACTTATTTTGTCAATGATTAGTACCTCAATAAATACATCTATACTAATATTATAAAAAGGTAACATGTGTTTGTTTGTATGTAGGGAGTAATCTATGGAATTACTGAACCGATTGAAAAAATAGTTTTACTAATAAAAAGCTACACTATCCCTGACTAACATGGGCTATATAATTCATTTTGATAAACACATTTTTTATTTCAATATTTGCAAATTTAGTCGAAAAAAATCTTAGGTTAGGCCTAGACTGATGAAACAACACATGTATTTACATTTATTGCCATAGAAACCAATTAATTGAATAAAATAACGATAAAACAGCTGTTTGCTCTAAAATTTCAATTAACAGCTGATTTCAAACTTTTAAGCAATTATTTGTTTTTTTCTAACTTTTAGGTAGGTTTTTATTAAAGTATATACCTGAGAATTTCTTTTTCTTTTAAACTTTATTATAACTGCTGTTATAAAATAATTTGATTTTAACATTTATTATTAATCCTACACCTTTATTATAAAGAAAACAACATGATTATGTGTATAGAAGGTTCCAACGGGGTTGGCGTGCGGGGCACGCATGGGTTTCCCCTAGTATTTAATAATAGTGTGCTACGTCGAACCGTTTAAAAGGTCTTTATAAAAGAATATCAAAAATATTAATTTAGAATTTTGTGATTTTTAGTTTCCAAGCTAGACTGGAACAACGTCTGATAAATTTTTTTAAACCAAGTTGGTGAAACACAATAAATTTTCAGGTTAATTTTTTAACTGAGGGCAATTACACCTAACCCAAAAGAGTACGAAAAAATTTAGTAGAAAGTATTAAATATGAATTTGTTACAGACATTTTGAAGCATATAAAATCTGTAATGAGGGAGTGTATTGTAAATTGTGCGTACAAACTGTAAGATTAACATTGTTTTGAATGAATAGCGAAAGTTCCTCTATGTCTCTCTTCCAATCTAGAAGTTCTAGATCACCATTGTCTTTTATCTCTATTGTATACAAAATCCTGACGTTCACGAAAAAACTCAATCGCAATGCGCACGCGTCAGGATCAGGTCTCTTCACCCTATCCCAATTTAAGTGCCTTTCAATCGTCAATTTCCCTGAAAATATCAGACAACACAATAATCTGTTTACATTTGCTTTGCCGCGAATCGTCGCGGGGTTGATAAACATACGTCTAGTTAATTTAATAAAAGAGTTTTAAACTCAAAAAGCTTCAGTTTAGCTAAATTGTCTTTAATTCGTTTCATCGGGCGAGTTATCTACGCTCTGTGCCGTTTGATAAATGGTTGGCTAAGCTGTGTAACAGATAGTTTATACTTCAGTTACTTCGAAGATAGCTTACATTTTAAGAATGGAAATACAGTATACATTTGGTTAACACATTTATCGGAATATAAATACTCTTCCTAACCTAATCTTCTTAACGTATTAAGGTGATTTTTCTTTCCTCTTAGTAAGTCGGCTTAACTAATGTTGTCCAGGGGCTAGCGGCGGCTGTAACAAAATGTCAAGAAATCGTTATAGCCGTGAGCCTTGCAAAAGAAGAATATTGTTAGGTACAGGAAAAGCTGATGAGCGTTTATGTGAATTAAAACAAATGTCAGGGAAAACCTCTGCGTGTTTCGCACGCCAACTCTCGTGATCGCATAATAGCGAGCTTTATAACCTAACTTTTTAGGTAGAACTTTACTTAAATAGGCTGAATAATTATCTATAACACATACAATAAGAACCTGCACACGATTCACTTGAAAAAAGTCCTTTGAACAGAGCATGTTTGAAAAAGTAATGATAAAGCGAGTTTTTAGTAAGTATTTCGGTATTGGTAGGTTAAGAATCCTGGGAATATTGGCTTTATGGAACTTTAAAATTTTATTGTGAAACAGGCTTTAATTTCTTAAAGGTTTCTTCGTCGAATCAGTTACTGACTATATAAAATTACATAAACATATTTTGGGCAAAAGGCTAATTTAAAATACATTTTTTAGTCTAAAGATTCGTAATAGTCTAGGTCTAATATAAAATTGTGTTAAGCTGTAAATCTGGTCACTTAAATCTGCGGGTTTTTTTAAAACTGATTGCTATTGAAATAAATATCGAAATGGTTTAAAAATGGATTATGTAAATATTAAAGCACCTATATACATTCAGTTATTTTACTCAGGTCGGCCTGTAGAATAAACTGCGCAAACCACAACCGTTTGTTCAAGTCTAAATACTGAAGAAATACTTGTGCAAATTGCACAGGTCACCTGAACCCTCTTCAATATTTTCATCAGCTATTTGCCGTTTAACAGTTATATTTTTAATAATTTAATCTCTCTATTATATAAACAAATTATTGCCATTCACGCAAAAACTCACACACTACTGCGCATGCGTCAGGATCTATAGTACGTTCAGCGAGTGTTTGCAGTAAATCGCTGCGTTCTGTGGCCTTTTTGAAGCTTTAAATTTATACTTTTAATGCGTTTTTTTAGTTAAATTTTAAATTTATACACATGTGACTTAATAAAACATTTATTAAGTTTTTAACTGTCCAAGTCTATCCCTGTCATCCGTCATAGGTGGCGATTTACTGCAAACACTCGCTGAACGTACTATAGGTCACCGATACCCCCCCACCCTGATACAAATGGCTCGGTCCTAATAAATCCTAATTTCCGTGAAAACATCAGAATATACAATAATCTGTTTGCATTTGCTTCCACCTTGGAAATAGGCGAGTGAAGCGAAAAACTCCGTCTAATTTTCGATATGGTGTTTAATACATAAATGTTGGTAACATTGTAAATACATTTTACGAGTACAGTATAACCAAAGTCCAACGCGTTGGAAAAAAGGAGATAGTATTTCCATCACAAAACATGTTAGACTAACACGGTAATTCACGCGAGTGAATTATCTAATAAGCCTAATAGACATGTAAAGAAATAATTGTAACAGAAGATTAACAATAACTGCAGTTTACAAAGGATAATTAATTATTAATGACTTACAAACATATACCATGTCCATATCATAATTACATTCAACAATAACAGTATCATTGAATTAATATTGCTGTTGGTAAAGCTTATAACAAAAACAAATAATTTTATAAATATCCAGGATTTACTGATGCTGGACACCCATCTCGCTAAGCTATGTCGGAACGCCTACATTCTCACCATAACCTGTATTTAGCAAATTTTAACAAATACAATTCCCTGTTTAAACTTATCGTAGTAGTAAATTAAACATGTTCAGTGTAATTACTGGTTTTCGATATCGAGTACATGGGTAATTTTCATCAGGTTATTCTAAACATATACAGTAATGCATTGTTTTTCTTCATTACTAATTATCTCTGTGATACCAGGCTCAATTTTCAATAAATATAATTAGGCTGCATAAGTAATGAGATTCATTCTATCAGGTGTTGTGCTGTGGTATTTAATGGTTTATCAATATTGTACTGCAAAATAAACTTTGAAATTATCTGACTCATTGTATCAGGTGTTGTGTGGAGGGTTTTAGTTCTTGATGCTGTGGTATTTAATGGTTTATCAATACTGTACTGTCAATAAAATAAAATAAATTG
>JAGFPH010000057.1:88400-116409 GCA_018207615.1 Philaenus spumarius | reverse complement strand
ATTAAAATAGTTTACATGGTAATACCTCTGAAATGGACATTGTGTTTCCTCATTTCATAAATTGTGTTTTTATTCAATATTTTCTATACTTTTGAAGTGTAAATGAGAATATCGCCATAGAAGTTTACACTTTCCTCATGTGGTCTCAAGCACACCTGGATTGTGTTAAAGTTTACACAAATTCATGTCGTAATCATAAAACTGAATGACAAATACTACAGTGTAATAGTAGTTTACGCAACGATTGTATTATGAAGGCCTTTAAGCCACGAGTGAGATGTAAGTTGGAACACGAGCGAAGCGAGTGTTCTAAATATCTCACGAGTGGCTTAAAGGCTGAATACAATCGTTGCGTACACTACTTTATCTACGACCAAAAATATACAGGCTATTTGATGTTTGATGTTGATTGTAGATTTAATCATTGAATAAATAGACCAAAGCGAACTAGGTTTCTTATCTTGGGCCAATTCCTCAAAATACGCAATGAAAACATTCTCGGAAAACGAACTAACACCATTTCTAGTTTTCCACTCCATAAACTGGTTATAAACCTTTTCATAACGAAATTTAGATTTTTCTGGCAACAAATTGTTCAGAGCCGAATTTGCTTTTGTATTAATTTCCTCTGGAGTTAAACAAAATTCATCACTATCACTCATGTTTGCGGAATGCGTCAACTCACGTTTGAGGTTAGTTACAATAACACACTAACATCCGGAACGTATGGGTACAATCAGCTGATGTACGAATAGCGTTATTTTTATTACAACTCTACTTCCGTCAAATGACGAGCTCTCATTGGTCTAGAGCCTATTATGTAAAGTGACTCCTGTTAGGTAAAGATATCATTACCTAATCGGGTTGGCTTTTGGTTTGTAATGTACCTCTTTCTGATGTTACTTGTAATAGCGTTATTGGTGTTTATTGCAATGGTCGTAGATAAAATAAATTACGAAAAGGAAATAAAAGGTGGAAACGTTTGATTGTTTCCACTGAAGTTGGCCAACAGCTAGGAATGTCTCTAGCATTTATTAGCTTGGAATTGTTTTTGTTTTTTTTATAAATTCGCATAGAAACCCGCTTAGTTTATGTCTTACAATGTCACATTTACATTTAATTTAGTTTACTACCTACATTATTTACGCCATGAAACTGTACATTACCTAACCAACATTTGTAGCCTTGTTCAGTGTATTTGTTAACAATGTTATCATCTACCGGCGGACAACACTATAAAATGAGCGGCTTGAAGATAACAGATGAAAGAAACAACGTTTTTCAGCAGTTCCTTCCCATCCCAACAAAAAATTCTCAAAACACACAGAAAGAATTACAGATTTTCTGTTGGAACGAGTGGTAACCACTACACAGTTTAATAAATAAAGGGGAAACAAGAATCGGACCTAGCCAAAGTTTCCGAGCGTTACTTCCAACGCAAACTGTTTTAAAAATAAAAATAATTTGGACTCGTTCCAATCCGCCCACGCAGTGTCTCATTGATGTTTCAAGTATTATTGTGAAATTGGCTTTACACATTATTTGTAGCATAACCTATTTTTATGTACAGTCTTGATCATCGGTATCCGATTACCTAACCTAACCACTCAGGATACGGATAACTTTCACCGTC
Organism: Philaenus spumarius; assembly: GCA_018207615.1. Classification (NCBI taxonomy): domain Eukaryota; kingdom Metazoa; phylum Arthropoda; class Insecta; order Hemiptera; family Aphrophoridae; genus Philaenus; species Philaenus spumarius. The sequence goes on along the minus strand of JAGFPH010000057.1, from coordinate 114,776 downwards.
TTCAACACAAACAATTTATTAACCTTTTAAATATGCTACTTAACACGTTCCAAGTACTCGTTGCCTAGAGTGAAGTGTAGCTAATTTCCCGTATTTCCAAAACGAGGATATTAAAACAAAAATTGTTTTGTGACGCTTGCGAACTACAGTTACTCCTGTAATAATGACATTTTTGTGATTTATCCAGTCCATAAAAAATAAAATAATTAGTGAAATATACAAATTAGTAAACTCTATATACGTTGTTGTTCTGCCCTCACAAGAAGTTATATATACACAAAGTAAATAATCTATTCGGGGAATCGAAAAAAGTATTAAACGGAACCAAAATATTGCTTTTAAAGAACTACATATGTACCTAAAAATGTATTATATAATACGCATAATTTCTTTATGTGCCAATTATAATATAAAAATATTTCCCGTACTATTAATACGAATAAAAATACGTCAATATCGGCTTATATAGAGAGAATAAGAGCTTATAGAGAGTTAGTACAGGGGGACAACAAAAAATAACAAAAGATAAGTTCTTCAGCAAAATATCGGAATTTACACATTAAGTTAAAATTGCTCCACCTTTTGAACGGTTGAAAATAATAGTAAAGTAAAATAGCATATATTCTTGAATGAAGTAAATTTAACACTCTACAACTTCCTTTCGTATATTTTTTTTGTAGAACGAAAGACTGAAAAGTTTGCTAACCAAATTAGAAAAAAAAACGCAAGAATTTTTTTTCAAAAATAAGGCAATTTTGAACGCGGATATCTTGGAAACTAACCGAGATAATGAAAAAATGAATAGATTGATCTTGACGCACATCTTGTGAGCTTTAATTTTGTGTAGAATTGTCTTATCGCTAAGACGCATAGTTTTCGAGCTATAAATGAAAAACCGAGAAAGGAGGCCTCTACGTGCTCCCCTGCTAGGAGGGGACTTTTAGTATGTTACCTCCTAACTAGTCCAAACAATGTCCCAAAGTCAAAAATTGAGTTCCATCCATTTCTCTCGACACCCCTCTTTTCAGCATTCATCATTGACTAGACTACTGACTTTCTCTGAGTTTAACAAAGTTCCTACAGAAGGAACCCTGAATTAATCAATCAGTACGACTCATTCAAACCACTCAATGTGATGTGTATATTTAAATCATCACTTAATTATATTAAATTATAAAACTTCACACAAATAGTGAAGACACAAATAGTATGTACTTTTATCGCAAGCAGGCATGCGCTTTTATGAGGTGCACTGTAAAAGCAGCCAATGATAATAAAGTCAAGGTTAAATGTCAATAAAGCTATGTCATTACATACATTCTCAATTCCTATATATCCTATTTAATTGGATCGACTACGTAAATTTGTTTTGAGATTCCAAAACGAAGTTGAAAATGTTTATGTCTTTGCCACAAACTGTAACTTGAAATTGTATTGATTCAAATTGTATAAAATAAAATTCTCTGTTTCCAGTTATTGTATAAACACCTCCACAACAAGTATATTTCCGAGTTAGTTAAGAAAATAAAAGAATGAACCTGTTTGAATAAAACGTTTGCAGATAACAACAAGAAACCCCAGTAGTAAATCTATGTAAATATTTGTTGAAATGTAACATCTTAAAGCATTCGAGTGCTAACGCGATCACGAATAAACAGATATCGCTAGATATTCCTAAATTTAATGTTATCCTACTAGTAAAATAAACTAACCTAAACTATAAAGAGTATTGATCTTACAGTTTGCCAGCCTTTAACGTGCGTTCACCTACCTGTAACACAAAAAACAGGTGTTAGAAATGAAACAAACTATAACTAACTAGTAGCAGTATATGAATGAAATGAAAATGAATGAAATGAAAAATGCTTTATTTCGCAAATAAAATTAGACCAACACAATGTTATGTAAATTTGCATTGCAAAAGCATAGCTTGATTAGGCTGTCTGCTTGGTTGGGTAGTAATTTCAAACACAAAAACACACTTTACATCAAAGAAACTTAACACATTACACATTTGCTGATCTTAAATATAACAAATAACTTTAGAAAACATGTATTCAAAAAACAAATCTGGACTACCAGTATACACTTAACACATAAATATACACAAAAACTACCAATAAACATATTTATAAAATTACAAAACGGAAAAATATCTTCTTGAATTTAAAGCCCATCTGTATTGCCATGCTTGTTGAGAGAATTTTGCAAGCCGCACCCAATCGTGCCCATTTAAATACTTTAAAACCTCTTCCTTACTTAGCTCATGCTTTTTAAACCACCTAAATCTGAAATCCTTTAAAATTGGACATTTTCCGATAAAATGATATGTGTCCTCGAACTGATTTAAATTACAAAGAGAGCAATTATAATTTTGTTCCTTGACCCAAGGCTTATAATTTAAGTGAAGCAAACCTCCCCTACACTTGAAAACCCATCCAATTAATTTTGAATTAAATTCATCTCTAAAATAAGTTTTATCGCCAAGGTCAAAGTCTACCTCTCTGTATAAGGCATGGCAAAGACTTGCCCCAGCGGCTTGTATACATTTCTGCCTAGCATCGCCCCTTATCGCCTGCCATAAGGTCATCAGTTGCCCCCTCCATAGTCCCGAATCATCTGATAACGGCACAGAATGCCTTCAGCCACTCTCGAAACCAAAAGAGTTTTTTTCTAATTATTTCCTTTGATAACATCTTAGGTAGACGGTTATCGGCCATGTCCAGCACTTTTATTGCGTATTTAAAATGTAACTTAAAATTAAAAATAAATAATTTTTCAAAATTGGTCTCCAAAAACAACATATAGTTTGGTGTGTTTTGTGGCAGCCACAGAGTCCGTTTGATAAAAAAAACGTTACAGCTGTTCTACCGAATCATGTTCTCGATATCCTCACACTAGTAGCAGTATAAATGAAACAAACAACTTTATTGGCTAATGAGTGACATATTGTTTCTAGCTAAAGGGAAGTTTATTTTCATAAAACATTCAATAAACATAATCGAGTGTTACATCATTTTAAAGATAAAAATATTTAAAATTTTCAAAAAAAAAATGGTGGCTCTAAACATTCAACTTTTGGTTCAGTACTTTTATTAACTTCTATTTATTTTTATTTTCTAAAAGCGCTTCATTTTTTTTAATGTGCCAAAAATCTGTTGTATGACTGACATTTTGAAAATGCTTAAAAGGTATATTGTTTGAAAGAGTAATATCATTAACAATGTTTAATAAATTTTGGTTTCTGCGAATAGGTCAGTGTTAGTAAATACAAATCCAAAATTTTGTAATTAACTAAATAATTTAAAAGACATACACTTTCATTGCATTTGATAAATTGTGTACTTCTGGTACAACTGGAGTCTCATAGTTGAAATGAATACCACAAGTTATCATGTCCACTGTTACAGATATTAATGTTCAAAGTTTGATCAATTTGACTTGCTGCAATAAGTCATACATTTGCAAAGGGTCAAATCTTCCAGTTGTAAGGTATGGGCCAAGTGATAATTAATTGTCAGTGCCAAATAATGATATTCATATAGTACAAAAAACAAAATAAATGTCTAAATCATCTGTTTGGTTGGCTTTAACAGCTATAATCTTATATCCGTTAAAAGAATAACAATCAAATTTATCTTGTTATTGTCCTTTAATTTACTAAAACTTTTGTAATTCTAAAAGTTTATAACTAAATGTAATTTATTTTGTTACAACTAAAAAAATGTGTTATTGCAAATAATGTTATAACATTATTAAACCATATGCACGCAATATTATAATTTTAAACATAAGAACCAAGTTGATACATGATTGCACTTTTAAAAGAATGAAATGGAATAGATTTGTTTACAATTTAACAAAAGTATTATAGGTTGTATTAATAAAACAAGGAGTTCTGATTTATATTAACTGACATTCCCGTTTTCGGTCAAGTGGAATAAAGGACACCAGCCTCACTCAGAAAAGAATGCTGGATATATGCGAGCATATTTTCACACTCTACGTTCTATACAATTACAATTTCATCGTCAGACGAAATACCTAACCGGCGGTTTCTAAAGATTTATTCCACACTATGATCAACACTCAGCCCTCTTTTGATATAGCACATGATGAAAAGAAAGGCCCTCCAACAGACTTGGGTTATAGGAAAACCTGCTTCCTAAAGCGTTCAATATCAATCAGAAGTAGATGTCTAGTTAAATACAGTAGTATTAAAAAACTATTTTGTTCCAAGATCATCTTTTATGAGAACTGGCTACCTGAAGTATGAAGTATATTGTTACTTGCGAGTTCTCAACATTCAGCAGTATAAAAAGAAACGCTTCAAATCGATCTCAAGAAATTACATTTATTTAAAAGCCAAATATCACAAAATCTCTGGAACCGCATCTGAAATAAAATTGTGCATACTACGTCTTTTAGACTATTTAGACTTACTAAGAAACAGATTTTAAATACTTAAACCCTACGCAGGTAAACAATAAAATAACAAAATGTGAAAAAACTAAACTTTTTTTCTTCTCAAATGTTGAATTGGAATGTTTTTAATTGATTCTGCAAAAACTATTAGATACTTTGAGTTGATGAGCAAATTAGGTGAACTTTATAGCAGACATTTTAACGAAACGATATTCCCATATTACCAGAGCCTAGTTTATTTATCTTTTCACTTTATTTATGTGAAACTAAATGTTTTCTAGCATATACATATATATAAATTACATCATACTGCACCGAAACCAGATATTTTCTTGGTCTGGGAATAGTTTACCATGCAATGCACCAAAATTTTCCATGAACCAGCTGATTACAATAGAAGGCTTGTATTAGTAAATAATCACTTTTCACAAGACATTTTTTCACAAGTTTTGAATTGTGCATATTTTTACTGAGCAAAGGGTCAGATATCAAAGTAGATGAAATCCAAGCAATTACTATAGAAGTTTGATAAGCAGGTGTTTGAAAATCACAACGTTTTAAACATTCACTACTTAGAAATTCAGTATCAACTTCGTTAAAAACTAGGAATTAAGCCCATCAAAATTACGTTCATTAAATTTAACGTATTTGTATTAGTTGAATAAAAAAAATATTGTGATTGAATAAAAAAAGGCTATGTGTTTTGTCATTTTATTTATCTACATTTTATGATTTGTTTTTCAACTCGTCAGGAGTAGTAGTAGATTCGATTACTTATGTCGAAAGTAGTGTTTTGCTATGCGCGATCGTGTTTTAAATTTAACATTTTAAAGTATGAAAACAAACAAAATCATCCCAACGAAAAATCGTTAACTAATGTAGGTAGGTCACGATGAACAGAAACAGTATTAAAAACTTTCTTCTTTACATTAAAATCAATATTATTGCAATTTCGATTGTTCGTAACGTTAATTTTCTTTCTTAGTCGTTTTCTTTCTGGTTAACCTAAACTGTTGTTACATTTTCAGTAGACATATTAATTGCTTATTGGCTTTTTACTTTCCTACTCTTCATTATCCTGTTTGTAAGAAAATTAAAAGTTTGTTTAAAAGCATTACTTGTAAACTAAATAAAATCAGCTGTTTCCAAACTCACAATTTACATTGGAAAGGAACACCAGTGTTAACTGGTGGACGAAAACGCAACTTCCAAGCAAGAGAAAATAGTTCCAGAGCAAGGAAAATCAGCTGTTATTTTTTCCCCCACTAAATCGCAGATTGGTAAGCAATATCTTTCGGTGCAGTGTGATGAAAACTTCCCACACTCAAATGCCACTTGTCTGCCTAGTGACGTAATATACTTAGTAACGATAGTGTGATATCAAATAGTAAAACCTTTTACTGTCTCTCGTGTTAGTGTCTACTACTCATAGACTCGTACTTGAAGCCGTAATTTTTACAGCATAGCGATAATTTTTATTTTGGATTTAAATATTTTGTGTAGAAGATAGCTTATAAAGTTGATATTTGTAAAATAATGTTTGCAATATAGTCGTAATGATATTGTGTTACATAATTGTATTGTAGCCGTGAAGCTGTCAGAAAAGTGGTTTTTAGACTATAATATATCTAGATCTACAAAGACTTTACTAATCTTAAATGAATAGAACTAAAATACCTTAAACATGTCAACTGTTGTTCTATCACATTAAATAAAAAATAAAAATCTTCTGTCATCCTAGCTTGAAAATAATTACTGTATATCTAAAATGTAGCAGTTTCCAGTCAAGAGTGGGATCTAGTGACCTACCATACACATACCCATTTAGTTTACAAAATTCAAATAAGTTTACACAATTTGTAATAAAGAAGCAACTCTGTAACATTGGCCAATGTCTTTAGTTTCTCTTTAGTGTTAACTATTTACGTACTAAAAACTTTAAGGTTGAACAAAATAAAATAACTTACGAATAGTACGGTATTTAATAGCAATAATGGAGAAAGAAAGCCAGTTCACACCAGTTTAGTGTTAAAATAGTGATAAACTCGCTGAGGATACTCCTGGATCACTTAGCTATGTTATCAGCAAATTATGATAAATCTTGTCAGATAAGTCTTCCCCATCGTTCCTCATTAGCCTTATGGCAGAGGATACATATCGATTTCTACTCGAATAAAAATATGTCGTACAATTTAGGAGGATCAACAAGGTATTTTTAGTTGGAAGTAGGGAAGTGCATTGTCCACTTCAATCTAATCGAGTTTCGGCACTACTGATCGTAACAAAAACATGGCTTGCTGGTTGCAACGCTGACGATGATTTACGTTGATATATATTAGCGAAGGTAATTATGTTGATTAAATAAAGGAAACAGTTGGCTTAGTAAAATATATATTCCACAGGAAAGACGAGCTATTGCAGTGATGTTCTTATGTGTTTGCACTCTAACGGCCGAATTTTACGCCCGATTTGGTCCAAATTTGGTACCCGTACACACGTTGATTTTCTAATCGCTCGGACGAGCAAAAAAAAAATCGAAAACCCGAAAGCACGTTTAACAGAAGTAACAATTTTGTTTAGATTTTTCGTAATAAAATTAAACTTTCTTGGGGTTTTAACAGAAAATAAATAAATATAGGAGATTATTCTGCACATTTTGTCTTTATAGAGGACTTTATAATCCGTCTGGTTCCCCCAAAATGGATCATAACGTAAAATTCTATAAAAGTATCCGGTTCAAATCCACGTGGGCGCAGCTTCTGATCCGAGGCCGATGGAAACTCGCGAAATGATTTTGTCCACTGCGAGCGAAGCGAAATATGTAGTCGTACTAATATATTTCAAACACGGAGGCAGTTATTAAGCGACTTCGTGAGTAGATGTCCCAAAGAGTATGTTGAAACCCCAAAAAACATAAGCTTAATTTGGAGAATTAGCTCAACCCATGTCAGCGGTTCAGCTGCGAGATCGAATTATTAAATTTATCCTGTAATGTTTACGTTTTCCCCATTTCTTAACATCCTCACTTTATGCCCAACGAAGGACAGAGAGTGTAGAATAACACAAGGATAACTAAAACATTACACAGAAAATAATTTTTAAGTCGGACACTGTTGCGATTTCCTTTTTGTGTTTACATTTCTCTGTTACAAAAGCTGTGAAAACATCTCGAATAGTGTCGTGTAATATACAGATCTTGTTTCGGAGCACTGTCTAGATATGTTTTAAAATGGTTTTCATTATACTGCACCGAAAACAGCTGTTTTCTATACCTGTTCGTAGACAAGGAAGTCCTTATTTTCCGTGCAGTAAATTTTACGGTGCAACAGCTGCTTCTACAGTGCTCCAGCTGATTGTACAACGCTTTAGCTCATATTACGGTGCACCGGTTGATTTTACGATGCACTGGCTGATTGATTTTGTCAATTGAAATATAACAGATAAATTAAACAAGTTTTAATTGTTTGTTTTTATATATATATATATATATAAAGGTATTTTGATTAAAAGTATGTTACTTTTTCGGTGTAGTATAATGAAAAATTTCGTACGTAACTCGCCCAGCAAGTTTTTCCGTGCTTGCATGAAAATCCCGCACGAGGCTGTGCCTCGTGCGAAACTATCATGTTCGCACGGAAAATCCCTATTTACCGAGCTTGTAACGTACTATCCCTACTATAAGACGCGACAGTTGTTACAATTACCTGAAAACTGGACACAGCCGTCAAAGTCAAAGGGATGTGTAAAAATAACAAATCTTGTTAATTTCTTCAGACGACAAAACAAAATCTACCCAAAAGTAGACATTAATATCGGGATATTCGTGCTTGTTGCGACCTTGCATTGCTTAGAACGTGCCTTCTCATGGCAAAGAAGATTGCAAATCTATTTACGTTCTAATAACTGAGGGCGGATTAAATTCACCGGATATATTTTATTGAAAAGGAATTGTTGCGGAAGGTTTGCTTCAAATATAGGGGCAGATTAATATAGGGTGTTTCAGGTGGTATCTCTAAAGATGATTCTCTCATTAAAGTGATTAAAATTTGCAAATAAAAGCTTCGTTTCCAGACAATTTGCTGTTGTATTTATTTTTTTTTTTTTATATACTTTTGGTTTCGGAAGCAGATATGACATAGAGATCAAATTTTGTATATAACATTTTACACATATGAAAACACTTTATTTCGCAAATATTTTCCAAAATATTTAACGCCTAATCTCTTAAAACTGTTGCAAAAAATTAGCAACAAACAAAACATGTTCCACTTACAACTTTTACGACAAACAGGTTTTTTAAGGGTAACAGAGTTATTGGCAAAATCGTTCTTGCACATAACACCAAGATTAACCTAAAACCAAAACATGTTTAGTGTTTTTTTTTTTTATTTAAATAAACATTGATCTAGCTCGTTTCTCACATTTCAAGAAATAATTTTAAAATGGTTATAGGCGTCATTGTTTTACCATTCGGTTTTTCTGATGCCCTTTAATCCACGGACTTTAAACCAATTTAAATTCCTTGCCAGTCTGACCAACAAATCCTAATCTTGTTTGTTACCATAAAAAAAAAAAAAACATCGAATTCTGAGGAAATTTTGTTAAAGCTGTATGATGCTTTCATTCTCAGATACTAAATCAGATACTATTCAGAAAACCATACGACTAGAAGGCTCTGCCTCCCGAGTCGAGTTGCCGCTCGACGAAGCAAATGCAAACAGATTATTGTATACTCTGATATATTCACGGAAATTACTATTGGACTATTAATTAATTACTATTAATTAGGACAGAGACACTTGGATCGGGGTCGGTAGTGGGGGGCAGCTGTGACCTGTATCCTGACGCTTGCCGGATTGGCACGAATTGTTTTATATTATACTTTATGGCCGGAACTTTTACTTTACATTACAATATGTATTTGACGTAGTCGTTTATTTTTCAGTCTGTCACGGTCAAATTTTACAGAAACGTTTTAGGTATCAAGTTGAAAGTCAACATAAAGCTTGCTAGCTAACTGAAATCAGAATTAAAAACATATTTCTTTTAATACATATACATTTTACAATGCCAAATATTAAAAGGACTTTTTTTTTAATTTTGTGAAATGAAGTTTAGAAGATATTTCGCAAAATCGCTATCCTCTTTTCTGAATTGCAGCTAAACTTTAGTAGAAAACATGGCATTGTTAAATAATATATATATATAGTAAGAAAACTAAAGTGGATCCACTTTTGAAAATAAGGTTATCTGTTTTGTGATGTCATTTAAAATAACATCAAAACTTGTTTGTTATTCAAAATGTCAAATATTTTGTCTCGTGTTACATTTTCTGTAAGAACAAGGATTAATAAATGTTAATAAACTTCGAAAATCTAAAAAAATAAGGTTTGTTTTATATACATTTAAAAATAAAAATGCACATTAGAAAAATCAATATCTTATTTACTTCGAAGTTGTATTTATTTATTTTGATCTCAATATAAATGTGGGTATTCTGAAAATGATGGTGTTGTAAAGACAATAATATGTCGCTTCAAGTATACGAAATGTCAGAATTGTTTACAATGTTGTAGCATAAAAAATACTTACCAGACGTTTTTGTCAATGGTCCACTATAAGGTTCCCTACACCGTTTCAGGAATGGATGGATCGCTTATACATATTCCTATTTGTCGCTATGAGACCACCTCAATTTTTGTTTCCAAGACTATAAAATCGAGTTTACAGACATCGATCAACTAAAAGTCGACTCCACGACACTACGTAAATACTTCTGTAATTCGGACGTTTCATTGATTGCCGTCAACATTCTCCTCACATAAAAGGAAGGAACAACAATTGGCTATAAGTCTTGATCGACCGGTCAGAGTCGTTCCGCGCTACATGCAACTACTTCCAAACACCATTAAACCTCACTATGAATATTGAAATACGATGATAGTGAAGGTGAACGTAACACTAAATACTAACTATTTATGTCATTACAGCTTCAACCTTGGTTTTACATAATTGGCCTATGTCGGTTGTAAATAATTCTGAATATTTTATTAAAAAAAGTCAGAATCACTTTTATCTACGCAAAAACATTACCTTACAAGGTGGTTCAGGCAAAAGTTTACAAATCGATACAAACTAGTACCAAATTAAACTAGTATGTATATAATCTATATATAATCCAAGTACCACTCACTGAGTCATCACGAAATCTCAAAAACCACCAAACGGATTGGAATGAAATTTAGTGTGTAGCTTCCTCTAGGGCCCTAGGTGCTCTCTAAGAAATGTTTTCAAAAATTTTCGAAATTTTAGGGGGATTTGGTGGTGTCAAAGTTACTAAAAATCCCCATATTTAACTTTGATTTGTCTCTCCGTGCAAAGCCGGTTCGGGCCAGCTAGTTCAGTATATAGAGCATTAGTCTAATTTACTGTCTTTAATTAAAGAAAAAAAATGTAAATTTATAGTATGACGTGATTATAGTATTACTAATTTGTACGTCTTTTTCTGTTGATTTTATTCAAAATAAAAAAAGCTGTTAAACTGAAATTTAAAATGTTGTACAAAACTATATAAATATTTACCTATCTATACATAAACATACATTGTCATATCTCTCGATTACATACAAAAATCCCGCCATTCATGCAAAACCTCTGACCCAACTGCGCTTGTTTCAGGATCCAGGTCACCGCTAAAGAATCCCCGATAAAAGTGCCTCTGTCCGAGTGTACAATAATCTGTTTGAATTTGCTTCGCGGCGAGGGTTGGTGATCGAAGCGGGCAATGGACGGCTCCTTCTAGTATTGTACTATTATATAATATTACTTTAGACAGCGAATTAACTTTTTGTTTCAAAAACATGATAATTTCCAAAAGTTTACAAATATTCAACTGGGAAATTTCTTTTCTTTTTACTGTTTCGTAACTTAAAACGGAAAATTGAATCCTCATAGGATCATTTGTTTCCAGCTCCTGCCACAGACGATTTTTCCAGGAACGGATGGATAATGCGCTCCATGCGAATAAATCAGAATTCAAAAACTATTTTACTTTTACTATGCTTTTTGAGTGAAAACAAAAATGGTAATTTTTAACATTTCCTGAAAATTTTACTAAAATCCGATTAACCTTTCCATCACTTTTGAAAAGTAGCCTACTGCAGTTAAAATAATTGTGGCGTTAGAAATACTCATTTGCTTTGACGGAAAACTAATTTTTATAAAAGTTATTAAAAGTCGTTAATAGAAGACAGTGGAAACTATACAATTACGAGTAACCAAATATCTGCTAGTGAGCAAGATCCAACCTGTACGTACGACGCAGTTACTAATTTCCCACCACTTCGACTGTTATAGAGAAAATCGTTTAGTTAGTTAAATGATATTTAAAAAAATCATATATTTAGTATATTTGTTACTAGAAAACATCTTATAATGCAACCAAGAAATAATATTTAAGGTAAATGGATCGGTCTGAACATTTTCTGGACGGACGGTAAAGGTGCGGCTATACATACACGTCACGTCACGTCACGTCACGTCACGTCCCGTCCACTAACGTCATTTTAGGTAGGGTGGCTATACATACCCGTCACGTCACGTCACGTCCAGGCACAAAAAGTAGCGCGCGCACATCTTGGCTTTCCAATCCACTGGGTCACACTACTTACTGTTGAGTCAACCATGGAGGAGTCCTCATCTTCGAGTTCCGACACCGACGAGGACATTTTGATGCTAGTTCTTTTGGATGAAGAGAACAAAAGAAGAAGAACTGTAGGAACACATCCTATTAACAAATTTTATCAAAATCGTTAGAACCGTTTTTTTTTTAATAAAAAAATTATAACGGATATTTTGGGTTTTTTTCGCCTTTTTTTTCGTGCATCTATAATCTATACAGGCCTAATTAACATGTTTGGTGCAAATTTGTTCGAAATCGATAGAATAGTTTTCTCTCTAGATTTGTATACGTACACACACAGACATTTTGTAAAACAACACTTTTTTGAACTCACGGTGTTCCAAAACGGATATTTCCACAAAAATCTCAACATCGATTTTTTTCGCTATCACTATACTTTCTCTCTACTATAGTATAGTGATAAAGTGAAAAACTATTTTGGATCCGAGTCCAAGGCCCAAAAACGCACAGTGAGTTTCGCCCAACTTGATCTTTGATTTATGTATCCCTTTTAGACCTTCACATTATTAGCTATGCACCAATAAACGCTAAAAATCCCATTTTCCGCCCGTTTATTTCTCATAACTACCGAACGAACACAAACATTAGAAATCAGGTTTTGAGGTATATTTAACATCTATGCGTACATTTCACATTATTGCATACCGTTTTGGTATAAATATTTAACGGTGAAACCATCGTTTAAATTAAATTAAAACGCAGACGATCTTATCAAAGTATTGAGCTTTTGATTTAAGTTGTTTTATTGATAATGATCGCGCATCTCGTCCGTTTGCAAAACCCCTAACTTTGATCGTAATTTTTACATTTTTACATTTTTAAATAGGAACCCTTAATATTTATGGGACAAAAATTAGGTTAGATTAATCTCTGAAAAGTCGCCTACACGAAAATTAAAGTTTCGTCGAAATTGATTCAGCCATTCTGGCGATTGGCCCGGACAAACAAACAGACAGACAGACTGAAAGACAGAAATTTTTTACAAAATAATGCTTTTTTAGGTTTTTGTAAAGTGTGAATAACCATATGAGATTAAATAAAGTATTTATCTCGACATCACGACGGACACTAAAGTTATCAAATACTCGTCGTCCATGGTTGACGCACAACAAAACACTATGTTACTGAAGGAACGACACACAAGAAACAGGTGAACAGACACACTTCACCCCTTGAACTGATAAGGTGCAATATTTTTGTTTATCTCTGTTATGGAGCCAACAAAATATAGTCAAAAAACATTCAGCTATACCAACGATGTTTCCCGACTGTGCGCGGACAAAGCCGAAGCGGAGATAAATGACGTCGCTTGACGTCGCTTGACGTGACCCCTGGCTATACATACCCGTCACGTCACGGCACGTCACGTCACGTCACGTCACGGCACGGTATGCTCTCTAGAGCATTCGAATATTTTCTGGACGTGACGTGACGTGACGTGACGTGACGTGACGGGTATGTATAGCCACCTCCATTTGATTACACAGGGAGCATACCTCTGGAAAAAAGACGGGACGTGACGTGACGTGACGTGACGTGTATGTATAGCCGCACCTTTAGGCTAACCTTGGAAAATGTACACTCGGTCAGTCCATTTTGTTATTAGAGCATTTTTTCTAGGTCACTATTTGCCAGGAGCTATAGCCAAAAATGCACAACAATTTAAGATGGATTTATTAGCGAAGATAAGAATATTTTCTTGGTTAAGTCATATCGGATCCAAATATAATTTAATTTTAATAAGATTAAACAATTATACAATTGTTATACTGAGTAGTCTTTTCACTGCACTCTTCTACCGTAATGATTAAAACCCTATCACAAAAATATGAGATAAAAAGCGAGGTCTTGAACGAGGTATAACTAGAAAAGGGTAATACAATTTGCTGTTTTCACTGATACAGCAAAATTCAGAGAAGGTTTTATAGAGTTTGATCAAAATTGGTTCTGCAGTTCTTCAGATACCATAATATTTAACTGCATTGAGTCTTCTGTTTTTCGTATTTTATGCTCTTTCTTTTAAAATATTTTAAATATTCCTTAACGGTATTAGTAATTTGCAAATTATAACCATTTCCCTCCTTAAAAAAGAAAATCCAGATTATTCGAAAAACTTTTGTGTATATTTTTTAAGCATTCCATGGACAACATATATTTTATTATGGTCACAGCTTAAGGTTTTCAACTGTTTCACACCTACTCGTTCCTTCTCTAGTAAGTCTTAAATGAGCAAATTTATTTGCTATCCAATGACCTCCAAGTACTGAATAACGCTGATTATCCGAATACCAATCATCCGGAAACACGAGTTATTTCCAATTGTTTAAATTTGTTCAGTGTTTTTTTTAACGATAATAAACTTGGCCGCTTTCCTGGATACCAAAAAACGTAATTTAAGCAGTAAAGAACAAGCATCGTGGGATTTTTCATAAACCACTTGTTTTGTACATCAAACGTTTTGTGTAAAACTACATAATTTATTTTTCGATAAATAATAAATCACTTTTGTTTTAATTGTATGAATTTTACGCTGTTTATAATTTTAAGAAATGTTTGATTATCCGGATCGGCTACGGTCCGAATTAATCCGGATAATCGGTACTCTACTGGCAGTGTAAAGGTTAAGGTAGTATCCTATACTTACCAGAAACAAGAATTTCGTTAAAGTTTTTAAAATTTAAGTTTAAAGCAGCCTTTAGAAACAGTTCTTACAAACACCTGTCTTCTACCACCTGTCGACAAAAGGGGGGAGGTCCTCTAAATAAATTCGAGGAGTGCGCCCGAAGTGTGTTTCACTTTATGAAATTTCTTAATTGAACTCTATCTTAAAACTGGTGCATTTAAAAAAAAAGGTTTCTAAAAATGTCAAAGATTTACAATAATAAAAAGCTTAAGGTGATTTTAATAAATCGACCAAACGCATCCTTAAGTAGGGTCCACAGCTGTTTTATAGGCAGAGCGAATCATAGAAGTGTGCAGGGACTCTGAGAGTTCATTTCATACAGGTTGCCTTTTGATGACAGACGTATGTTGGGCCCGCAGACAGACAATACGAAATTGTAACTCATACCCAGACAACCCACATTGCCAAGAGGTGTTAACAGCACAAACTGTAAATTAAAAGACAGCAATTTTTGCAGTGCAACCAAGGCAGTGTTGCCAAGTCGAACGATAAGGACGAGAGGGAAGGAGTCCTCAATTCTCAATGTTGAAGTAGGCGATCAACTTGGCAATATCGGCCGGTGATTCAAAAACGTTACACTAATCTCATTCCAATTACAATCTGTAAGAATAGGATTTTACTGCTTTTATTAAATTGTTTCCAATACTCTAATGTGTTGCGTCTAGACTGTCAACTTTCAATGATCGGAAGTGGTTCACAAGATTAAAGACTGCCCACGAGATTCCCACAGACTTACCTTGGCGCATGCGTGCAAGACTCGATGTCAGATATTGCACGGATTGAAAAGGTGCAGCTTAATCAACTTACATTAGTTGACGAATCATGCGTTTCAAAATGGCAGCGGTTTGAACATTTCTAAAATAAATTACTCAAAAACCGTGCATTTTAAGAAAATTTTAATTTTCAAAACAATCCAATGAAGGATAATAGTTAAGGTATGTGTAATGTAATTGGTTTGTTCAACCCGGCATCCTATACCAACTTAGTAAACACAACAATATTGTATACATATGCTGTTATCTTTAACTTAGCTTCATCCGATTGTTTTGGCAGTTATGGCATCCGATAAGGAATCAAAAGGGCTACTAAAAGGTAACTTTTTTACATTTTTTGTTAAAATCTACGGTTTTTGAGTAATTTAGGGTTGAAATTAGGCCGAAATCAAACAGCTGCCATTTTGAAACACATGATTGGATATAATCGCTTATTTTTCTTGAGATAGATCATTCTTAGGTTAAACTTAATAATGCTAAGTTTGAACTCAATCAATCAAAAATTCTCTAGATATGAATTATATTGTTAAAAAAGCCAAATGTGGATATCTGGAAAACAAAACATTTCCGGACTTAGGTTTATATAATTTGTTTTCTTTACTTTTACATGTATAATGAGCTTCCGAGTTTTTTGCATATCTTCGTGAATCCCCCTGTATTTGATAAATATTTATTTAAAGAAGTTGTGTTCAATTACATTATTCAGAAAAATACGTCAGAAATAATACGAATATCCAGAGGTGGGTGTTCAATTGCCATAATTTGTATCACAGTACAATATTAATTAATTAATATAATTAGACGAATAGTAGGCCTATATACTACGAACATATTTACAGTAATTTTTATTTTGATGAAAGGTTTAAAAGATCTGCATTTTAAATACAGTAGGCCTATACTAAAGCAACGGTAACTTCATATCATAGTCTGAAATCAATTTTTTTTCGTAATGGAAAATTATCCACATGGATTCGTCCTGAGGACCTTGTTCTTTGAGTTAGGTAGCGACCCTTAGGCTACTTCCGTTCTTATTAAAATAGCTCACACTGATTGAATGAAACACCGAACCAGGGCTCTGAGGATGATGACTATGTCATTGAAATGTGAAATACCGGTACTGTAATCATAACTTTTGACAAATAAATGTAGAAATATAAGGGACATTTGTTTAACAATTTATATTAAGTTATACCAATATTGGAGAACCAACTGTGCGTGACGCACGTCTGCAGTGTTGCGTTGTGGAAAACAATTTAAATCGCGTGTTTGTTCTGTGTATGACAATTTTAAACGACATCAACAAGTTGTTTCCCTTCTAGCAGACGAATATTTCAATATCGATTGTTTGTACGGAACCATAGTTTTAGTCACATAGTTTAATGTAGGCTAATACTTGCTCTAGGCTTAGTTGGAGAAACAATAAACACTTGATACTAATTCATCACTGACAATACATACAAGACAATGATATCTCCCCGTATGTTTAAATTCCCTCGATTATAAACAAGATTTACTGAAATTAACGAACTTATAAAAGGTGACAAACATCTATTCAAGACAATCATTTGAATCGTACCGTGTACTTCGTAGCGGGATTATTTCGAAAGCGTGGTAAACCTATTTAGTTTCCAAATAGGCTAACGTACCAACGTACCCCGAGGTCTGTGGCCTGTGGATCATTCGAATAATATATTATAGTACCGAACGACTGTATTTAAACACAAAAATATTAAGATAACCAAATATTACCTAAACGTCTAATGTTTAAGGGTCTGCTCCAGTAAAAGAGAAAGACTCCAGCGCTTCACCCTTTACAGCCGTATCTAAACAGTGCAATTTCTTGCAGCTGAGCGCTATTACATTGCCTCATTTAAAACCATTTTATAAATCTATCTTTTGTAATTGAGTGCTGAAAAAAAAGAAGAATATTCTTTATAAAATTTCGGATCTTGCTTTTGGTTCACTTTTAATTATATATTTTTTATTCTATAAGGAAAAAAATTAAAACTTGGTACTTCAAAAATGTCAATTACGTGACACATGGACGGGATTTAAAAAAGAATGTGAAACACAAAACGGATGAGTATTGCGACTATGGTTAAAATTAGACCTTAAAAACAATTTTATGATAACAAATAGACGAAATAAATGGTTTTAAATTTAACATTGCTTTTACGGGATAAAAATCCAAAATCGCCACCATTACAGTAGACCATTAACCGTCTAAGAAGTGGAAATTAGATTTGCCTAACTTGTTTGCTACTCTTGCACATTTGAATTTAAACATCTATAGAATGTACCCTGTTTCAGTAAAGTATGCACTATTATGTATTTTTTTGTTCAGGAAAGAACGGAGAATATTGCTACGCAGATCAAATATTACATTGTAATACATTTCCTAGATTTATTTGCGTTCATAACAAAAAAGAAAAAACTAATTTGGTAAATAACATTTTCAAAAGTAGAGCTTTTAGAAAATTAAAAAATATATAAATCAAAATATATAACATATAGCAAAAAACGGTTCAGGAAATAATAGGAACAAAAAATAACTTCCTAAAAAAACATTTGTTTTAGGGAAAATAATAAATGTTGACGATTTTCAAAAAAATATCCTATATGTATTCAAAAATCGACAGAATGTATCTTATTGAAATTATTATTATGTATTTTCTTGTTCAGGAAGATACAGAAAACATTGTTATGTAGATAAATTACTAAACCAAATTTGTTGACGCCAAACTACCACATAAAATGCCGAGATCGGCAGAAACTATGTGTAATATAAAGCAGTAAACTGTAAGAAAAAATGATGCCATCTGTTTTTAAGTTATATTTCTTCGTGGAAAATATTTTTACGAACCTATGGGTATACATTATAGATAAATGTACAATATTGGTATACATTTATACATAGTTAAAAATTGAAAACCCAGTGCCTGTTATAAAGTCGAATACACAGATCCAAATAAAAATTCACATCTCTGCGACAGAACCATTCCTGATTTTCAAAAAAGAAATATGGCTGTTCTAGAACAGGCCTGTACCTATGTAACTTAGTTGTCAGAAAATATTTAGCCCACGATAACATAAGGGGGAAGCTCGGTTTGTCTTGCCGTCTCGATACAGACAATCACTTTTGTCATGTTTCGAAATTTCGTTCATTTTTTGCGAGATCATATAAATCTTCAGAATATGAGTAGCCTACAATATGACATATTTAATAATATTTTGTATGTACAGATTTTCATTTAAAAGCTCTGACAATAATTGGTGTCGATTGCCGCTTCTAGGGTTAATTAACGAATGGCGTGCCAATTATTTTCCGTTTTAATACGCTGATCGGGTTAGAAAACGAATCAAAATCGCGAAGCAAACTTTGAGGAATTTAATTGGGGATCCTATATCGCTATTAACCAATTCATGCCTAAATTATTTTTGTTCTATTAATATGTTTTATTTTGCATCAAATATTCACCGTGATGTAGTTTTTAGCTTTAAAAAAGTTGCAGTTTAAACCGCGTGGGAACAGTGGGAATGTATGGGATTGTGAAGTTAATTTCTCTCTCGTTACCATATGGACTACACTATTTGTTAATAGTGTAAACAAATTTATGCAAATCTTAACATATATTTAAGGCTTTATTAATAAGAAATTCACAATCTATATAAATATAAATGTCCATTTGTTCAAAATCTCTAATCTTCGAAAGTTCTTCACCAATTAATTTGAAATTGAAAGAATGATGCATTCAAATACACGTGTTTTTCATACTTTTTGAAAAAACAGCGATATCTGTTTGACGTAAAAACAAGACAAACTATATACTAAATATTTTGCGGCAATAGGAGCGCCATACTAAATTATAATTCAATATGTTTATTCTTGGTACAGTAATCAGCCGTTTTTTAAAATATTTCCATTAACTGCTGATTTCAAACTTTGAAACAATTATTTGTAGGGTACTTCTAACTTTTAGGTTAGGGTTTTGTAAGCAACGCCATCTGTTGGGCGTAAAAGCAACAACACACTATGCTAAATATTTATGGCAGTGGGATCGCCATAATAAATAATAATAGTAATCAGCATTTTGCTCTAACATTCCCATTAACAGCTGATTTCAAAATGCAAACAATTATTTGTATTTCTAACTTTTAGGTTAGGGTTTTTATTTAAATGTAGACCTGAGCCTTACTGGTTCTTTTAACTTTTATTAATATAATATAGTAATAATAATAATAATAATAATAATAATAATAATAATAATAGTGCTTTATTTAAGAAATTATAATAACACAAACATTTCACATTTGAAATAAACGGTATCAGTTAACTGACACAAACTTTCTCCCAACTTACTGTAGTCAAAATAATATTGTTTTCAATCATTTTATTTATTACTTTTTAGAACAAAACAAAAAAATAATATTCTACCTACGTCAATCGTATAAAAAAATTATTGTCCTAGGCGAGATTCGATCGCACGACCTTTGAATTACTGGCCGTGATCGCTAGCATGGTGCTACCCCGTGCGGCCGCCGCCGCGATGCTAGATTGACAACATAAAGTTGTTTATTTTTAAACATTTCCCCATAATTATAAAACGCCGAAGTTTTGATAAAAGCGGGTGGTGTCATTTTGTTTGGCATCTTAAGCACTATAAATACTGAAAATTTGATCAAAATCGTTAGAGCCGTTTTTGAGAAATTTGCATTTTTGTAGTTTTTTATGGGTTTTTAGGGGTAAATTACCCTTAGAAATTAAAAATTCAAAAAAATGAAAAAAACGCCTGGAGATATTAGGGTTTAGTACCTACATACCAAATTTCATGAAAATCGGACCAATAGTGTCCTCTCTGGTCGTGTATACATACTGACAGACTGACAGACAGACACCACTCTAAAAACACTTTTTTGGGTTCAGGGAGCACCAAAACAAAAAATTCCACTAAAAATATTTTTGGGTTCAGGGAGCACCAACACAGATAATTGCACTAAACCATTTTTGGGGGTTCTGGGAGCACCAAAACAGATAATTCAACTGAAAATTCAAATTCGAACATTTTTACGGAAACAATACTTTCTCCATATACTACGTATAGGGTGGAGAAAGTAAAAAAACACTTGTTCAGCACTGGTCCATAGACCGTCTGATTTTCCGTCTGCTGATTTTAACTTTTATTATAAAATACATGTAATATTTTAATTTGGACATTTAACATTATTTATTTACCTTAATAGCTTTGAGGTTATTATTAATCCTATACCTTTATTATGAAGAAAATATAACATATATGTGTAAAAGGTTCCAACAGGGTGCGGAGCACGCATAGGTTTCCGCTAGTGGTGAATAAACAAGTGTATATGTAATCATTAAAACAGAAGATTAAAACTGGAAGTGACAATTCATATTTGAATACTCGTAAATACTTGCATACTGCAATGAAATGCTACAGGGCCGGCGAGAATATACTAGAAATTCTCGCCGGCCCTGGAAATGCTATACAAAGCCGACAAAAAGATAATTGAAAAATACGTTTCAGCATTGAATCAAAATTGTTAATAATTACAAAATATACTTACAATATTTAGCAAATAGGTTAAATAAATTTGAGGTACAAACCCAAGTAAATCACACTGTTCTTGTTTGCTACTGGTAATCCACCTATGTAATGCAAGGGATTATTCACCGAGACATTTAGAGGAAAAGATAACAACTGCCACTACCATTTATTTTCTTGTACATTTTATGCGCGTGATATAAGTTTTCTCTCGTTTTCTTCTAATTGGTCAACTCCTGCCATATAGGCTATGTATTGTACTGAAAAGTGAAAACTACAAGCTGAGTGAACTTGTGGTGAACTCGAATATATTTTTTTAGTACCAGACTTTGCTTTACACATACGGTATTTAAAACACCTGCTTGAGAGCAAACAACATTTACTATATTATAATCATGGTATTGTACAAAGGGGATCCCTGAATTTGTTTCAGTAAGCTGATATAATGATCCACGGTATTTTTTCTTATTTCTTTTTGGTATTCATCAATAAATGCAGTATTTCCAACCAATTTGATTAGCATATAGAGCCAGTAAATTTCTTTCTCTTATAAAATATACAGTATTGTACTAGAGGGCTCCGCACCCTGCTCGCTTCGCTCGCCAACCCCCTCGGTGACTCGCGTCGAAACAAATGGAAACAGGTTATTTTATATAAATAGGTCCTACTATTAAATTCTAATATGTCTTATTTATTTTAATTAGGATGTAACATAGTAGTTTCTTATTTTTAAATCCCTTAATTTATTAAAGGTTTATTCTCTAGCTTTAAGGAAAGTATAACAATCAACATTTTTACTACATTTTCATCCCTTAGCAGCACGCGACAAAATTTTAATCTATCATACTTTTTTTATGTATGTTGTAAGAAATAAATTTACAAATTTTCAGCTCACTAACTCTAAGGAAAATATAACAATGAATTTTTATTGTTTTAGGGGTTGTTATCACATTTTCACCCCTTAGCAGCACGTGACAAAATGCAAATCTAGTTTACTTTTTCTATGTATCTTGTAAGAAATAAATGTACAAAATTTCAGCTCTCTAGCTTTAAGGAAAATATAACAATTAATATTTATTGTTTTAGGGGTTGTTTTAACCCTTAAATCAAAATTAATTCTAGCCTATGTTGTTATAATAATAGTGTAGCTTTTTATTAGTAAAACTATTTTTTCAATCGGTTCAGTAGTTCCAGAGATTACTCCCTACATACAAACAAATAAACAAACAAATTTTACCTCTTTATAATATTATTAATAATAACCCCAAAGCTAAGATGGTGAATAATGTTAAATGTTCAAATCAAATTATTTCGTATATTTTATAACAGCAGTTATAATAAAGGTTAAAAGAACCATCAAGGCTCAGGTCTACACTTTAATAAAAGCCTAACCTAAAAGTTAGAAATTTAAAAATTGCTTCAAAGTTTGAAATCAGCTATTGATAGCAATATTGGAGCTACGGCTGTTTTATCTGTTATTTTATTCAATTGGTAGCTATGGTAATAAATGTAAATACATGTGATGATTCATCAGTCCAGACCTAACCTAAGATTTCTTTCCGACTAAATTTACAAATATTAAAATAAAAAAGGATTTTATCAAAATGAATTATAGCCTCTGTTACTCGGGGATAGTGTAGCTTTTTATTAGTAAAATTATTTTTTCTATCGGTGCAGGAGTTCCAGAGATTACCCCCTACATACAAACAAACAAACAAACAAATTTTACCTCTTTATAATATTAGTATAGATTCTTTTTTTTTTTTGCAAATTGTCCACCAAATTCATTACTACTGACTCCAAGTTCAGGATTAGTATTACCTTGGTACAAAAGTCCCAATATGAGATAGCTTAAGCGAATTCATTTGGACCAGAACTTACAGCCAAACCGAATAGGTGCTTGTGTGGCTTGGCTCCGTGTCGGGAGGTCGGCCAAACCAACGGATCGTACATTTGTCAACAAATAAATTCATTTCTCCAGAGAAATATTTTAGCCATCGTGACTGGCAAAAATAATTATTTTTCTGTAAGTTATTGTATTACATACATGTAGGTATCGAATAATTTGACAAAATCTGTTCCTTGACAAGAACTCACTCATAGCCATGTTGGGGGTAGACTATGGGGAATTAGTACGTACGATATCTTGATACTTGACAATAGCGACTCATCAACAAAATACCTAATAGCCATTTTGTGAATTGAAAACAAATATACTACATGCCTTATAATGTTTTTTTCCAAAAATAATACTAAAATTATAAGACATGTAGTACAATATTTGTTTTTCAATTCACAAAATGAATATTATGTATTTTTTTTGATGAGTCAAACTGAATAAATGTAACTGTGTTTATTACGTTCATGCGCAAGTCTATTAAAAAACCTTAACTAAACTAATTTAACCGACTATGTTTCCTAATACGGTAACACATAGAAGTAGCCCTTCTTACTTTCCGAAAAAAATGTGTTAATCTTTCAATTTCTGTTATACATATAGGCCTATATCAGCTTAGCATTAATGGCTGAAAGTTCGCTATGTAAATTCCCCTATTAATCTTTAAATTGTTTTGTTGTTCGTTCTTTTATATCCTGGCTTATTTCATATTGTTCGTATTTAATTTGCCCAAGTCAGATGAGTGTATAGTTTCATAATATTTAAAGAAAGTTAAGTTTTATTTAGTACTTTTCAAATAAATGGTTACGCTCAAAACCCCTAGAACCTAATATAAATCTACAACTTCCAGATAAGGCATTACCTCAAAACTAAATTAACCAAAAAATATCGATTTTGAGTAGCGCTCCAAGGGATCTTACAGTCAGTCTCCGTAGTCTCTAAATGAGACGAAATGCTTAATTGCTAATCCAACACTACTGTGAAGTTATAATTCGCAGCAGTTTCCGCAGTGGGTAAACAGAATGAACCGGGAGTCCATACACCGGCAGACTAGTCTCCCTACGGTGCCATAAAGAGTGACCAAATCATGAACTGGAAAAAACGGGACACACCCAACGGGGCGGGGGATACATTCCAGCTAAAGGGGGGTAGAGTCCGGAAACTGTAGCCCCACCAATTTTCACAAATCAAAAAATTAAAGTTGTGCTGCGTTGTGCTAGTTTTGTGCTGCTTGTGCCAAAAATTCGATTTTGAAAGTTTGCAAAAATGGCGGATTTATTAGCAAAAAACAAATTTTGCATAAAAGTTATCCCCACCATTTTCCCCGTATTTTTTCAACACTTGCGTCATATTGTACTCGGTTTGTACTACATAATTTAACTGTGCACTCGGCTTCATTGTCATAGTTTTCCTTTTTATAATATACTTTCACTCTTTGGAATACACCTCCATAAACTTACATTGACACTTGGGCGTAATTAGTGTCAATATGAGACGACAATATAAAATTAAAGAATAAAGTTCAACACCCAAAACAAACACCCCCCCCCCCCCCCCCCCCCCCCCCGACTCCGGCATGCCAGCAGGGACACTTATCACTCAGGCTCACTATCGTCTTTGCCAACGTCGGCACTGCCTACACAGCCATACTACACAGAGTCTAGCCTAGCCGTAGCTACTATTTCACATGCATAGCATAATGATTTGATTGAAAGTATTTCTTGAAGTTATATTATACATTATAGGAAGTTTCAGCGATTTGAAAATGTGTTTAGTTTTAGTATCCAACGTAAATAAGGGACATTTAGGCGTCCTGAGAGACTTTTCGAGACACTGGGTACGATCGTGAAAAAACGGGACAAAAAAAAATAGTTCTGATGTCCTTAATAAAGCCCTTTTAAGATAACCCCCCCCCCCCCCCCCCGCAAGAGAGTAGAACCAAATATTTATTTTATTGTACCAAACTTTGAACCCTCGCCAAAAAAAAAAAAAAAAAAAAAGCAATAAAAGAATTTATGGAGATCTGATTATAAGAATATATTTACGTTAAATTTAATTTTGAATTTCTTATCCGTTCCGAAGAAAATCCACTGAGACAGATATAAAGGGTCCAGTGGTCCTATAAAAAAGGGCTCCTATTTTTCTTACAAGGTACAGAAAAAAAATGGCACAACTTGTAGATATTTTTACCGGATATTTAGGGAAGCAAACATTGATTCGTACAACGCCTAGTAAAGCACACTGAGTTAGTAAACTAATATAGTTGTACATTTAATAAATTAACGCGTGTTGCTTAGTTATATTCGATAGCGTGACCTACATGGCTTAGCTACAACCGACTGCTATACTAAAATTATCCAAGAAAGGATCAATAATTGGTAAATAAAAACAACGACCGACTATAAATGTTTAATGGGCGCGACGAGCGTGTAAATTGAACGTGAGCGTTGTTGCCGGAGTAGGCTTTGAGTTGTCCTCGTCCACAGCCTACGTAGTTGTACTACTTGTATAATAACAACAGATATAGGAAGATCTACGGGAACGAGCTCAAGGGCAACCCACAGATTGGGGGGTGTCTAATATGGGGGTACAGTTAGAAAGAAACTTAGGTAGTATTCAGTTTTTCATTGCAAAAAAAATGTATAATCAATTAAGACGCCACTATTTCTCCAAATGTACCTGAAAGATTTTAAGTTTTATCCTGCAAGTGTTTAGTTATATACATTATTTAAAAAGTCTAGATTCGTAAATTTTAGTTTTGTATGCAATCAGGGTTGAGTATGAGTTTTTTTTTTCATGAGAGATTTGTTATGACTGATGACTTTCCAGCAAGAAAATATTTCACGTATGAATAGTTTTTCGTGGCTTAGGATCCATATTGGGAAACTTCTCACAGCTGCATAATGATTTTCAAAAACATAGCCCAAGATATTTTTTTTCATTCGTTGAAAAACTTGATATACTTTAAGATTTGATAGTCCCTAGTTTTGAAGTTAGTAAATTACTCAAAATCAGTTTGCAGACGGGTGAAACACAGCTAACAACGAATAATGCTACAGTTGTGTTTCTAAAATAAAACAGCTGATTGACAAGGCGCCTGAGACAGCTGATTAACAATGTCATTGTTAAAAGTTTTACAACTTGTAATATTCATAAATAATAATTTTGTAGATAAACGGGCTACTCTTTTTAGAGCTCCGTCGTTTAGTTTTTGGCAAACATAAAAAGTTGAAACTTGAGGGCAAATCTTCATACCTAGAGAAAATACCTGCAAAGTTTTAAGTTTGTAGCGTTTTACTTGTGTTTACCTAATGATTCAAAAATAGTAACATAGG
>JAGFPH010000057.1:60596-88390 GCA_018207615.1 Philaenus spumarius | reverse complement strand
AGCGTTTTACTTGTGTTTACCTAATGATTCAAAAATAGTAACATAGGTTGCAAACACTTTATGCAAGTATATTTAACAGATTCGTCAAGCGTCTAGACCTTTTATTATATCTCGCTCCGCTCACCAACCTCCACACCGAAGCAAAAGAATAATTGTAGATTCTGATATTTTAACGGAAATTACGATTGATTAGGACAGAGAGTCTGTGATCGGGGTAGGGTGGTGGGGGTAGCGGTGACCTGAATCATAAAGCATGCGCGGTAGAGCCAGAATTTTAGCGCAAATAAAAGGAATTTTAAATTAGACAGAGTTGTACAAGATTCGAAAATTAAGTTATTTTTAAGGTTTAATGCGTCAGCTATATTGGAATTTTCATGGCACAATGTACCAAATGACAATCTGAGGTTTAAGATAAATCTAACTGGTCAAAATCTATAAATTTATAGACACCAAGTATACTCGTTACAACTGAGATAATGTTGCGAAATTAACGGTAAGGTCGAGGGGAGAACTGAGAATTAGTTCAAAGCTGCTTTTTCTTTTTGATACAAACGCGTTACACTTTTCTTATTTTAGTTATTTACCTCCGTTGAATATCTTTCGAGTTACAAATTGGTGATCCCCATTCAGATAAAATGTCAATGGCGCTGAACTACATGGTTTTTTAAGTAAGAAAGTCCGAACAGCCAAAGTAACTATTGTACTGCCAAGAACAGCATACAAAACCCATAGATCAAAGTAGTGTCATGCTCTTCTCTTTTAAATAAAATTGTATTTAATTGTTGACATTGTTAAGTAAATATTTACTTTAGGAAAACGTTGATTATTATTATTTTATTTAGTATAACATAATAATTAGGCCTGTACGTATATATTTTAGTTTGTTATTATTTATCTACGATTTTTTCAGACAGAGCCTACAGTATTCTCCGTAAAAAAGGTCGGGATTTTCCCTGTGCGTCATTCCTCTGATATTTTAACTGATTTCATTGCACTTGTCACGAATTTGTAAGTTACTTTTTTGTGTAAATCTAACACAACCTAATAGATAAATAATCGAGGAACAATGTTTAGTTATTAAAAATTATCGGTTGTAACGGGCACCCCTAATATTAGACTAATAATAGGGAAGCATTACCAAAATTTCCCAGGAAAAATGTGAAAGTTATTATGATTTAACAAAATACATTATTAAAAGCTGCAACACAATTTGTTTTGAGTTAAATTGTAACAACTTCTACACTTTTAGATTATCTATGCTTCATAATAAATAGTCAACTTCTGACTATTATTTGCTGTGTCAAATATAATTTTAAAACAATTAAACACCGCAACCTACTTAAGTTCTCGGGGTAAGTGTTTGGAGGACGACGCACAAAATATCTTACAATGCGATACTCTGTTACGAGTGTGTGCTGCTTTAGAGTGGGCAGTGGAACAAAAATGGGAATTAACCGCACAACAGTATTAAAATTCGCTGACATTTAATAGCCGAAAAACTACTCGGTAGAAAACGTTCTCCTCTACTTATAAAAAAATTTACTGCCGACTTTATTTTATGATTTTTAAATGAGCCAATAACTAAATATTCATTCCATTTATAACATGTATATTTAAGTAATATTAAAATGATACTTCATAAAATATAGTCAAGCTGGAAATGATGCTGGCAAGTTTAACATGACTTGTATAAGGAAAAGATCCAATGTCGAAGGTAGACTGGATTTTAAGTTTTAAATAACTGACGTATCTCCTAACAATGTCGGTAATTCGTGTTATCTTTAGTTTAGTGTTTAATCTGCCATTGCACGTCATAATAGACTTAATTTGTGTAGTTCTTTATAAGGCGCCTTTGTCGGTTTGTCGTAGTCATATTTTTCAGGAACGGAGAAGTACTCTAACCAACTAACTGCAATCCTTTTTTATAGATTGGTACCACAAAAACAAATATTTAATGATACTGCCATGTGGAGTATAGTTAGAAAAGGTTTTAATTAAGGGTCTTCTATACCTTGCGTAAAACAGTAAAAATATGCAGTTCGGACTAACGTATTTCGGACGCCGTTTATCAACCTAAATAGTTGTAAAACATCTTAAAGTGTTCTTAAAGGCTATGTGCTTTTGTCTTATATCTCATAATTGAAAGATATCCACGGCAACTCCTTTTAATCAGCATTTTAACTACTGAGTAAAAAGTGATTATTTTTAATGCATTTTTTTTGGGAGTTTTAAGCAATAATTTCCATACTTTAAGCTAACATGTAAACAATATAATGCCTTTTTTATAACTTAAAGTAGTTTCCCAGATCATTAATTTATAAATAGAATCCGAAACACGTTATTACGAATGCATGTTTCAACGATTTTGCGGCTTGAGTCAAGACCTTTTTATTAAAATCATACTGTACACTCGGGAGTTTTCTTCAAGATAAAGAAGAGCCTTAAGGATTCTAAAACTACTTTTCAGACAACAGTGTGATAAGCACCCAAATACATAATTAATTATGTATCACAAATTAAAGAAAACCATGCATACCCCTTTCAAACATTTAACGTAATATCATACTTGCAAAATAATATATCCGTCAAATTATGTAAGTATAGACCCGCAAGAAGAGTCGGAAGACAAAATCGAAGAGGCAGCGAAGGAATCATGAAAACATTGTTAAAGCAAAGAAGAAGAAAGTGCACTCTTTTTATCAACGTGCAATGTATGCAGTTCTCGTTTTTCATTACAGGCAACTTTCATTTTATTTTAAGAAGAAGATAGCTGACCACACTACCGGCAAGTTTAAACAGTATCCAACACTACAGAAAACCAGACTACTACGTAACAATGGTAAATAATTCTAATATACACCTCCAGCAAATTGGTGAGTTTAACATTCCCATAATTTCACATCCAGATCCTTGAACATTTTAAAATTGAAAACTCATTTTCTGTCCCTCGCCCCCCCCCCCCTTCACTAACAAAACCAATACATAAAGACTCTCTTTTATTTTGATGTCTTAGTTTAAGTTCACTCTTGTAAAATCGCCCACTACAGTTCATATTAATCACCAATCACTCATTCTACTTAAGAATCCAAATAAGTATCGTGTATATTTGTGTAAGCAGTAATACTTGCTAATTTATTAATATCTAAAAACAGCTTTGTAAAACCATTTTTACTTGTTTTTACTTTAACAAAATATAAACGTATTATTTGTGAGAATCTGGGTCTCAAGATCATCAAATATCATCTCACAAGTCAAGCTAAATATTTTATTTAATATATTTAATTAGTAGCGTTCTCTCCCAACACTGCCAATTAGTTACAATTATACGGAGGTGGTAGGAATGCATAGCTAGTTCTGCCCACATACTTCCTACTGTATTGGACACGACGTAACGTTGCGTGACTCAAACCTCTTCCTCAACACGATTTACTTAATCTGTCTCGTCTTGCATCGGCCTAGTTCTAGTTCCTAGGTTAACCATTTTGAAGTACAACATTGATTTAAGGTTACGAGTAATAATCTTGGATATCACAACTATTGCATTTACCACATCATTAAATTTGTTAATGTTCTTCAATCTACAAAGCAGTTAAATTCAGTAAACTGTTCTCGGAATATTCAACGTGATTATCTTTCAGATTACAGGTTTCAGGTAGATTTTGAACATAGACCAGTGCCTATCTTCACTTCACCGGCAGAAAATTATTTCCCACTAGATTTTTTGCGCAGTCTTACGAAAAAAGAGTCCCTTATATATCCGTATGTTGGCAGGCGGACACAGTGGTCAAACAAATCTTTTTATTTAAAAAAAATAAATTGTAAAATTTGATTTTTTTAAAGGCGGGGTTATTTTATGTTTTTTGGGTAAATTTAAATGAAAAATGTCTCTTTTTCCGTATCAAATTGTACAATTTGTTTAAAAAAATGTTTAAACAATTTTTGAACGTACCGTTTCCGCCTGGAAACTTGCGGATATCTTATAAAGGACTATTTTTGGGTAAGATTGCGCAAAAAAATCGAATGAGAAACAATTTTCTAGCGGGAAGATAAGCCGTAGTAGTAGCCAACATATTGTAGTTGTTATCATGGAGTGAAATAAGGAAAACGTGCAACTATAACTTATAGTTATGCATTACTTTTCATGAACAAAATAACTGCCGCAATTTTGCACAAATAATTTCCAGACTGATAAAATATGTAGATTGAGAATCTTGGTCGAGTTCAATAATAGGCGAAATCGAAAATGTTTTGGAAAACAGAGAAATCACTTTAACTTAATTAATTTGAAAAATATTGCAACCGATTAAAGTTACTGAGTGTAGTAACAAAAACGATTTCATAACCATTAGCTCAAAAAGTCGAAAGATATGCGTTGAATTACAAAAAAAAAACTCGTAAATCCCTTTGCAGGCACACTACCAAATCCGTTAAAAGTTATTGCAAACTATCTAAGTATTATCTAAAACGTATGTCTGAAACAATTTTTGATAAAAACAACACTTACCGCAAAGGGTGACCAAAATCAGGATAATCAGAATAAAAAAATGCAATATAACTCTCATTATATCAACAACGTTGCACCAGTTATAAGATATTATACTTTCCAAGACTAGTACCAAAAAAATGTTGAGACGTTTTTTTAAATAATATTAACCATTAGCTCACAAAGGGTTGGAAACAATAGCAGCCGAAGAACAAACATTCATAACTCCCTCAGTAATCAAATCCGTTTAAAATTAAATGTTTTAAATATTACCAATCTGTTTTTTCTGAAACGTTTTTAACAGCAACCCTCAGAGCAAGGGATTAAAATTAATGGTTAAGAAGTTTTAAAATACATAACTTCCTTAGCAGGCACAGTATCAAATTCATTTAAAGTTATTGTAGGCCTAAATGTGTTAAATATTACCAAAACTTTTTACCTTTAATATATTTAGTTTTTACCGCAATTGGCGCAAGGGCCAAATAAATTTGTTTAACGCTTAGCTAATAGAATAAATAGAAACTAGAAATCTACCTGCGCATGAAAACAGAGACAGGATTTTTTTTTTATTTTAAAACTCAAATCTTTATTAACAACAATTTTTGTATGAAATGTCGGCAATTTCAATATCATACAATTTATTACTGCAAGACGCATGGATTTATTTGTTAACCTATTTATAAATAAAATAATATTAATAAAAGTAAATAATATATTGGGTGGGATGTGTGAAGGAGTGACTGAACCAAATATTGGACCAACCTTCCATGCACATTAAATTCCATTAAAAAAGTTTTCAAATGTAAGTATTAAAAAAAAAAATAAGACCGCAGTTGCATTGTTTATTAGGATCAAATTACACTTTGATAACCATAATGTAGGTCAGAATTTATTCATCAAAATTGTTTAAACTTAAAGTGAGATTCGTTAAAGTTGCACCACTGGAAATATAACCTTCAACACAGCAAGTATCCGGTAGTGCTTTCGATACTGCACAGCATCATTTCTTTATTTGATAAATTGCTCTTTTTATTGAGCACAACTATTGCAAAACGTGACACAGTCATGAGGAAGAGTATTGATCATGTTAAAATACACCACGTCATACACGAGATCTCGTCTCTCGACCTCAACAATGAACGGTGTCGGAACACTTGAGAGTCGAACACAAATATAAACAACAGTGACGCCAGTAATTACGCAATACATACCCAAGAGCAACCCCTTGCTGTCGCCATCAAGTTAACTGGAGGAGATTTAACAAATAATGTGTATTGCGTCATCTTTTTTTAATTTTACCATAGTTTAAACATATTTATTAAAAGTAAGTATAAATAAATATTGAGCTTGATTTTTTGTGAGAAGATATTATATACTTGATAGAATAAAACTTGAACACATAATCTCACAACTAATACGTTTATTAACTCAAACGCGTTTCAACTACAAAGTCGCCATCTTCAGTGATAGTTTAGTGATAAATTTAGTTATAGTTGATTTTTGTATAGCTCGTGTATCACTGAAGATGGCGACTTTGTTGTTGAAACGCGTTTGAGTTAATAAACGTATTAGTTGTAAGATTATGTGTTCAAGTTTTATTCTGTCAAACATTAAAAGTAAGAGTTTTAAACAAAAACAAACCTTCATGGTTTTCGACCTCTTCCAACCTTCCAATGGAAAGATCCATGGTCTTAAGTTGTAACCAGTCTCATTTCTACTCGCTTTCTTGTGAATTTTAACACCAGAGAGGGTAAAAAGTGTACTCAGTAAATAAGGAAAGGAAGGCGTTTTTTTAGTACAATCTGAATTTATGTTTCCCAGTGCGTTGGATAGGCTCAGGAATTTTAAGGTACTGCATTAACATTTCCATCTGTCGTTTTCTTTTCTGGGCAAAACTTATGAATTTTCTTAACAACATTGGTAAACTAACTGCAATCTTTCAATTTCATAAATAAGAATAAGTTGTAAATATGTCATTTCGTGTAGAATTTTATTTACGTATAGTAAAATATGGTTACACTATGTATTATAGTAAGACATTTTTTAACATTTATTTTTTGTAATGATTCCTAATCGTTTTCTCTTACGGCAAAAATATAAACAATTTGACAACATGTAAAAAGTTTATATTTAATGTCTTCTTTACATACAAATAATTAATTAATAATTATTTATTAATAATTAGAAATGTTGTGTAAACTAATTTTCCCCACCAAGAGGTATAGGCAATGGCCGAGAGTAAGTCTTTTATTCCGAAATATAGTGGCCGAGTGTGTAAATATTATTCCACAATATATATATATATTAGCGATTGAACTATTACTTTTTCCTTTTTTGATGATTAGCGTTGGTTGATTGATGATGAGGTCATAATTAAAGTATCCGTCATCTTGCGGCCTTCACAAGGTCGGAAATTTAGATTTATCATCGGAGTCTCGACCTAAACAACATAAATATAAAAATCGTGTCCACCCCACCCTTTTAAGGCAAATTCCTTTTATGTCCTTACTGACTGGACTAGTGATGCATATAGTAAAATATTGTTTATATATAGTACTCATGGGCGCCCATACCAGCGGGCAGACCCCCCAAAGCTGCCAGGGAAAGAAAAATATACTATTATATATACTATGACTATGACTATTATATACTATTATGTATAATAACAGTAATGCATTTTTCTTTTAAGAAAATGATTTATGTCAGTATTACTTAGTAGTGATTTAGCAATAGTATTAGCAATAGAATATGTTTTAAATGTTATATACCGTTCCATTTTACAAACATTTATTTTATTTTTTACAAGAGTTCAAGCATAAGTGGCTGGTGAGGCCTCAAGGCGCTTGTAGTTTTGCGTATTCATGACGGTGCAAAAGTACAACACAATGCTGTGTGGGTTTTCCGGGAGGTCAAAAATTTCCCTTGAAGGAGGCAGGATACTCCTAAATCCCCTACCCCCGGTCAAGCACCCCCCCCTTCCAGAAAATATAATTTCTACGACTGGATTTCTCTTTGTAAGTATCTCGATACCAAAAAGCGCGGGGTTTTGTTGGTAAAAAATCTGAAATAAATATTTAAAACAAATATTTTTTTAAATCCTGACGTTAAGTAACGTAGAAAATATTTTGTAATCAAAAGCAAATGTTTATATTTTAAAAATAACAGGAAGATGTCTACAAAATGTAAAGTCAAAATGCAATTTTTTTAAAAGTATCATAGTAGGAATACATTATTTAACAACAGCAAAATAAATGCTTCTTTTGAAATTGTTTACATTCTCGAATAGCCCAAAGTTTTGAATTAGGATATAATATCGTTGGATGTTTTGTTTGCGATAATGTATGTTTCAATCCGTCTTGAGGTCTCATTATTTTACCAAATTTATGAAATCCAATATGTTCGTGTACGAGACATAAACTTAGACAGATTTGGAAGAGTTATTTCCACTGCAATACGTTAGGACTGACAGTAATTATGAGGCGCTAGACACAAAACTCTTGGATCTATATGTAAAGGGCGTATGACTGCTAGGGCGCGGTTCCACGTCTTGTTCAAATTGAACTACATTTTTACATTGCGCGAACGTTAGGAGCATGTCGTGAGTGAGAATTGACAAGGATCATCCAATTTTAACTTATTTAATGACACTTTAACCCTCCAACCTTCAAAAAGGACGTTGCCGTTCTGTTTTTCCCATGACAATTTATTGGAACGTCAGATACGACATGTACTTAGTTTATTATTTTTTATTCTTATTTGTGTATAATATTGACACCTATATTAATTTGAAAACAAAAACTTATCAAACGGCCGTTTACTTTGACAGAAATATAATATGAAAACGTCTTTGAGAAGTCCCAGGAAGTATTTAATGTGCCAAAAATGCACTACTTAGTTTGAATTTTGAAGCAGAGTTTATATAAATTTCTTTGACAATTAAAATAGAAGTCCATCACCACCATTTCTTTATAGTTGAAGTAAATCCTTGTCATTTAGTTGATAATGTTTTATTTTTTTTAATGTACGAAAAAAACTAGGAAATGCTTTCAATATCTCTCTATCATATAAAAAAAAACCTGTCATTCAAGCAAAAACTCTGGTTCTACTGCATATGGGTCAGGATCCAGGTATGCACTACCCACCAGGCCCACCACCTTATTCTGTTCTTTTCTAATAAAAACTAAGGTCCTACTGCACAAACGTAAGGATCCAGGTCACCCTCTCCTCTATCCCGATGCAAGTATCTGACCTAATCAAACATCATTTCATGAAAAAATCTGCGTATAAAATAATCTGAATGCATTTGCTTCACCACGAGTGAGGGTTGATGAGCGAAGCTAGCAAGAGCAGAGAGTTCTAGTATTCTTATAATTGTGTATCTTTCTTCCTCGTTTGACTTTTCTGAGAATCAAGCATGGTTCTGCTTTTAATTTGTTTTGTTTATCTTTTATTCGTATTGTCTGACCAAATTTTCAAGCAATATTAACAATCATATCAACTCTTATAAAAGCGAGTGTACGTCTGTACGTACATACATACGTTCATACGTACGTGAGTAACATATAATATAAAAGCTGATTTCACCCATCATCTGTCAAGGTTTATAAACAGTAAACCTGTCTATAAACCTTGATCATCTGTAGCGTAGATTATACTTCGGTGTTATGTTTACAACTTCAATCATTATAATTTCTTGAAGTTGATTTTTTTTAAATATGAGTTACAGAACTAATGTATGCTATAATACGTTATAAGATTTGCTTTGAGGTTATAAACTGTATATAAATACAACCTTTTATCATCAATATATTCGTTTATACAAATTTAAAGAAGCCTAAAAATGTATCGTTTGTTTTCAAACCTATTCGTTTAACTTCGGAAACATTCGTACATCTTCGTCTAACATATTTATATAAACATATTCTAATATTAACTTCTTCACTATAATATTAATAACTTCTAAATCATTTGATCTATCAATATGAAATAAAATGCAATTAAAATATAATATTTTTATGTTTTTTAAAATATATAATAACGTATTTTTTAACGTAAATTTTTAACAAATAGGCCTACAGTTTTATAGTCCTTATAATTATACACATATTCGGAGTTAAAAATCCCCTTCAGCGTAGTAAGGTACGCCTAGATCAAATCTCTTGTTTTTAAAAAGTGTTTTTTTTAATGATGAATTTGTGGTGTATCTAATTAACCTGCCTGTGATTTTTCACGGGGGCATACTAGTATTTAGTAGTAGTACTTAAGTAAGTAGTATACGAAGCGTCTAGAACAATAATTGTAAATCCGTAATGTCAAAATAAAAACGGAAACAACGTCCTTCTCAACAAATACATTTAATTCCATGGTTGCCTCCTGACTTATATTAATATAAGTACAATATATGCGTCAAAGCTAGTTGAATACGTGTTAAGTGCGCTTAGTCTGAGTATGTCAAACAACTTTCATTACACTAGTACTGGTATTTTTACTACAGGATCTAGACTTGGCAACGCTGTGAAAGTAAATTGTTGGTAAAAAATAATGATTATTATGTATATCATTTTGTCATGCAATGATTCAACGCAAACGATCTTTACCTTTTATATTATTAACTAGGGGGATCCTGCGTGCTCCGTACGCCATCCCTGTTGGAAAATTCTATACACATATGTTTTCATTCGTTAAATGTCCAAATAAAATTATTTTTTGTATTTTATACCAGCAGTTATACAGTAGTAAACGGTAAAAGAACCAGTAAGGCTTAGGTCTACACTGTAATAAAAACCTAACCTACAAGTTAGAAATACAAATAATTGCATCAAAGTTTGAAATCAAATGTTAATGGAAATTTTAGAGCAAACAGGTGATATACTGTATCAACAATAAACATATGTATTTATTATTTAGTATAGCACTCACATTGCCCTAAAATATTAAGTATAGTTTGTGTTGTTTTTACGTCTAACACAGGAATGGTTTTTCAAAAAGTAGGTAAAAACATTCGTATATTCAAATAAAACTTTGTGTACAAATTTCAAGTAGAACTATAGGCGCCATTTTTTTTACTAAATAATTTGTATTTCTAGAAAACTTCAACCGATTGATTTCAAACTTGCCACGACCATTAATTACGTCGAGGTCTAGATAATGTAAAACGACCAGCTGAACCCAATATTCCGTTTCAAAATGGTGGCCATTTAAAATGTTATAATAAAAACAACTTAAAATCAGTAAATACTGTGTGTAGGCTATTACAAATTTCAAAAAAAATACAGTTTAATTTGCAATTGAATAACTGTCAAAACTATCGGACACGAAATAACAGTATCAGCGTCAATTTTTGTGAATTGTTTTTGGTTACAAAAGTTTTAGCTTATTATGTTACTAGGGAAAATCCCTGCATGCTCCGCACTCTAACCCCGCTGGCACCTTCTATACACATAACTATGTTATGTTTTCTTTATAATAAAGGTGTAGGATTAATAATAACCCCAAAGCTAAGATGGTAAATAATGTTAAATGTGCAAATCAAATTATTTCGTATATTTTATAACAGCAGTTATAATAAAGGTTAAAAGAACCAGCAAAGCTCAGGTCTACACTTTAATAAAACCTAACGTAAAAGTTAGAAATACAAATAATTGTTTCAAAATTTGAAATCGGCTGTTAATGGAAATATTGGAGCAAAGAGCTGTTTTATGTTATTTTATTCAATTGGTTGCTATGGTAATAAATGTGAATACATGTGTTGGTTCATCAGTCTAAGCCTAACCTAAGATTTTGCTGACTAAATTTACAAATATTGAAATAAAAAATGTTTTTATCAAAATGAATTATGGCCTATGTTACTCAGGGATAGTGTAGCTTTTTATAAGTAAAGCTACTTTTTTTAATCGGTTTCGAAGTTCCAGAGATTACCCCCTACGTACAAAGAAACAAACAAATTTTACATCTTTATAATATTACTATGGATTTCGAGTTAAATTAACTAGTTGGTATGTTCTATTAATGAAAACCAACAAAATATTGAACTAACCATTTTTGAAAGCCAACGTTTAGAACCCCCACATATAAATATTTTATGACACTGACTGATGGGTTTTACGTTTGAAATAGTAGCTTTATTTAAGAGTAGGTAACTTCTTTTTAGGAATATTGTAACATGTAGTTTTTTGAAAACGTTGCACAAAATCCTATTCCCCTTATATTTTTGAAAGTACTAAAGCTAAACATTGCTTTAAACTAGTAGTGTTATGGCTACTTTTATACTTTATAGACAACCTATAGCGAATCCAAACTTATATGATTTTAAATTATGCTGTATACATTTCCTTTCTGTGGTAGCCATACCAATGTAAAACGTTTTCCAGTTATGGGTGTTGTTTTTAATTAGATGGTTAATTTAGTATGTAAAGTCAATTGATGGCTATTCATACCCTTTACTATCGCTTCTCCAGATTTTATATGCGCAATTCAGAGTGAAGTAAAGGATTATTTTTATAATAACAATCCAATAGTAAAGTCTATAGGTACTATATTTTGAGGGATGACCCTGAAATTAACCCAACTTGAAAAGGAACGAGCATTTTTCTACTGGGAAGTTTATTGCAAAGTGTTGACAGTAAAACATGAGTCATAAAAGTTTAGCTGTGATGGTCAAACCCGATGTTTATAGAAAGGCATTTACAACTACCCCGCACATCCTCTCTTGCATTATCAAGAGTTTCTAGGAATTCCCCAAGATATCTGGATTGACCTAAAGAAAGTTCAAGAGTATTTTTCTTTGCTTAAAACTAAACCTTATCATGAGCACCTGTTGCTCTTAAAATCTTCAAAAACAAAATGACAAAACATTAATAACAGACACAGCCAAAAATAAATAATAATACATATAAATAAAAGTATTTCAAATCTTAAAATTAACAAGCAAAATAATACATAAATTTAAAACTAATAAATAGCTATACATTTTGGA
The DNA here is from genome assembly GCA_018207615.1 of Philaenus spumarius. Lineage (NCBI taxonomy): Eukaryota > Metazoa > Arthropoda > Insecta > Hemiptera > Aphrophoridae > Philaenus > Philaenus spumarius. Next base: position 75,932 of record JAGFPH010000057.1, on the reverse strand, counting down.
GATCAAATAAAATACCGATATAAGGAAACGCCAACAGTAAAACATAAAAACAAAAAACACCACTACACAGTTCTAAATGAATGACAATTCTAAAACTAATTGTAGCAACGTAGCAGAATCGGAACCGCAAGTTACGTCAGACTCCTCTTTAGTAGGTGCAGATAGTTTGCAATCCTCGTAAAAGGAGGTAGGCCTAACTATAAAATAATTAAGTCTATTTAATATTATTGTTTGCAATTACAATGCTTTCATTCTTTTGTTGAAAGGCTGTACCATAGAAAATATCTGCTTGAATAGACGACAGTATTTATAGCATCTATATGCTATGCATAAAATCAGCGGACAATTACTGTATTGACAAGACTATACCGAGCAGATTGGATGGATGAAGTCCAGATGAGATCAACATGGTCGACCTATATAGTTGCATTAGACTAGAATCTGTCGGTTCATCTGTATCTTTGGATTACGGTGGAACTCAGTTAATCCGAATTGATTGGGGAGTTGTAGGTTAGTTGATAGGATAGTATGACAAATAGGAGGAATGCGAATTTCACTAACTCGGTAAGGATTATGTACAGTCCAATTCACAAAATATCCCTAATATTCTGTCCATTACTCACACCATACGGTTATGGTCATCTTTCGGATGAAAACTATTCTTTTTTAGCGTTTACTTGGTTTTGTGGGATTAAAAACATTAAAGAACTTGCTAGAATTAGTAGTTGATTGTTTTTTTTTCTGAAATACTGTACTTAAACGAGTTGAAAGTGTAGATGAGTGTGACCATCAATTTGAAGAGATTAAATAGGATTTCACTTTTTCCTTTAAATGTGATGAAACTACATAATCCTACTGGGGCATAATCATACATAAACTACTGGGGCAAATCAATTATGAAGAATATAAAACACGTATAAAATAACAAACAACAAAACCAAAAGTAGAATAGGCGAATTAACATAGCCAACTTTCAGCCATCTTTGCTAAGCTGCCTTAACAGCGTTGCCAGATTAGCATATTTCAAAAAGTAAGAAGTGCTACTTGTACAGTATATGTTAACAAACAGAAAACATAATGAGATTGGAGAGTTTAAAGTAATTTAGTTCATACAGGCGCACCGCGTCTAAACATTGCGGGCGGTGAATCGGATTTTACCGTAACGATCTATTCCATCACTCTCCTCTACTATGTATAGTACACATGTGTATACAGCAGAGTATATAGTTTACATGGTAATACCTCAAACATGTACATTGTGCTTCCTCATTTCGTAAGGTGCGTTAAAATAATTTACTTGGTAATGCCTCTGAAATGGACATTGTGCTCCCTCATTTCATAAGTTGAGTTAAAATAATTTACTTGATAGTACCACTGAAATGGACATTGTGCTTCCTCATTTTGTAACTTGTGTTAAAATAGTTTACTTGGTAATACATTTGAAATGGACATTGTGCTTCCTCATTTCATAAATTGTGTTTGTATTCAATATTTTATATACTTTCGAAGTGTAAATCTGAATATCAGAATATCACCTTAGAAGTTTACACTTCTCTCGTGTGGTCCTTATTAAGCACACCTGGATTTTTAATTTAGGTTGCAATCAAATTCGTATTAAGAAGTTCTACCCATTTGTAAATCCTTTTTGGTGTCAATTTAGTTTTTTTTTTTCTTTAGTGCAAACATAACGAAAATGCCTTACTTTAATCTGCATTTTGAAAGTTTTCTTTCTCTAATAATTTCTATATTTACCTGCCAAGGAAATGGTTTGAGTTTTTAGACTCCTTTTAATGTGTACTTTCAAAATATGAAAACAAATCCACTTTATATGGTCCCGTTGTCGTATGTAATTACCGAATAAAATATAGTAAGCACTAAAGGGAAATAGTATTTACTTTGCTATCGTTAAACTATGCGTGGAGCAACTTGTTTTTAAATACAACTATGACAGCGTTTATACAAGTATACATGAGCGGATAATGTATTGTGAATGGATGAAGTTTGACGGACGGCACTATTTCGGACGAAAATTTCTTCGCCAGTAATGTTAACCTAAAAATAATGAAACTCGAAGTGGAGCAATTACGCCAAGAAAAACACTGAAATTGTTCTTAGTTTATAACGGTATTGACAATCAGACAGTAATTATAGGGTAAAGCGACAACACGACTGTGCAATAAAACTGCCAAGGGTCATCGGTTTACCAGGTTTGCAGGGCTACGACAACACGACTGTGGTGCAGCTGCGAGTGGGCTCAGTCTTGTTGTCGTAGTCTGCACGGCTTGACCGGGGTAAATCTTGATGAGGGTTTGACAGCCAGTGGTGATAATATTTAGCCCGTACCCCTGCGTACTCAGCAAATTTACAATGCATATACATGCAAAATACATGCAATGTTCTCATGCAAAATACTGTAACTAAACAGTTTAGGTAAGTCCTTTAGTTTTTTTTTTTATTCTAATTATATAAAGTGATAATACGACGAAATATTATAATTATACAAATATTTTAATCATACTGTTATCGGCAAAATACTGTGACTAAACAGTTTAGGTAAGTCCTCTAGTTTTTTTTTTTTATTCTAATTATATAAAGTGATAATACGACGAAATATTATAATTATACAAATATTATAATCATACTGTTATCGGCAACATACTGTGATTAAACAGTTTAGGTAAGTCCTCTAGTTTTTTTTTTTATTCTAATTATATAAAGTGATAATACGACGAAATATTATAATTATACAAATATTATAATCATACTGTTATCGGCAAATATGTGAAGTGACTTTAAAGGGGTAAATATTGTCTAGCTATGAACTCAGTTCTGGTATGGATAAAGTTTTCTTCAAGACAGCCTCGCAGGTAGACGCGGAGGGATTAGGGGCTGGGACCTCGCGCAGACTACGACTTTACGACTGAGTCGCTAATGAGATTCGGCAACGTCGTAATGTCGTACCCTGCAAATATTTTTATTGCCCCCCAAGGGTTCCAGGTAGCATTCAGTCGTGTTGTCATACAACCAATTATAGAGGGCGTTGGTGTGCACCGAACAACTGTGTGTGTAAAGCAGTTAGTTGACTTTGTAATGGATCAAATAATTGCAATTAGTAAGTTTGAATTTTTAAAGCGAGTTGGAACATTTTAGTAAAGCACATAAGAGGAAGTCAATGATGTGGCAGAGAACATTCCGTTTGCTAATAATTGTTATTGTGACTTTGGACTGCACGCTAATCAAAAATGTAAATCCAACATTATTTGGAGACGAGTACATTACAGAAAATACCCCAGTACACAAGACGCACGAACATTAGTAACCGGGTATAGCCTCTCTGGATAATTAATATAGTCTAGTTTTATTTATCTAGATATAGTATTTGTTTTTACTAGTAATAATCGAGTTAATATTGCAGGCATTGAGTTCTGAGCTGTGTTTAAAGTTTCAAGTCTCTAGCTCATCGGAAAGTTACTTTTAAATCGATTTCAAAATTTGTACCGAACAGACAGACAAGAAAGTACACATAAGAAATATGTATCCACATATTGCCAAAAAGTATAGCTGTACCTGTAACAGAGCAGGTTTTTCGAAAATTTAGTTAAGTACTTTCGGACATAGATTAGACTTATGTTGTGTGCAAAATTTTTAACAATATCATTAACTGCAAAATTATAATGATTAATAGTGTTAATATCTATGCACATAAGCGGCTTTGTCTTGGCTGCCATAGAATCAACGTAGAGCGAAAAACTGCTCTAAAACTGCAAAAAAATATAAAAATATGTAATTTTGAAGGTAACTCCTCATATGGGGTCACAGAAGTTCGCCAAGAAAAAAAGGTAAAATTTTGATTTTAAATTGTAATTGAGAAAATCTTAGTTGTCACCCTCAGCCCTATAACAGATAAGACAGCTCATTCGGATCACAAGCATAATAACGCAATTTTAAATCAAGTTTATACTGAACCAATACACATTTCTTGAATGCATTTATTATATTCATTACCATATCAACCAACTTAGTAAATTTAGAATTAGTTAATTATTTTTTACAACCAACAGCTTTTTTAAGTTATGTTAACAAAATAAAAGCAACCACAAACAAAAAATCTACTAAAAAAGGCTTACTGGATTACAGTTCAAACCTTTGTTGCACATAAACAGCTGATTCAAACCAAAAGCTTAAAGCATTACAATTTCAGGTTTGGCCTATATAATATTACTGAGCCTACACACGTATCTTAAATTAATGTATATTTACATGAATTACCATAGTAACACCTATACTAATATTATAAAGAGGTAAAGTTTGTTTGTTTGTTTGTTTGTTTATATGTAGGGGGTAATCTCTGGCACTACTGAACCGATTGAAGAAATAGTTTTACTGATAAAAAGCTACACTATCCCTGAGTAACATAGGCTATAATTCATTTCGTTAAAAACCTTTTTTTATTTCAATATATTTGTAAATTTAGTCGGAAAAAATCTTAGGTTATGACTAGAATGATAAATCAACACATGTATTTACATTTATTACCATAGCAACCAATTGAATAAAATAACAAATAACATAGCTGCTTCAATATTTCCATTAACAGCTGATTTCAAAATTTGAAGCAAATATTTTTGTACTTCCACCTTTTAGGTTAGAGTTTTAAAGTGTAGACCTGAGCCTTGCTGGTTCTTTTAATCATTATTAACTGCTGTTATAAAATATAAGAAATAATTCGGTTTGAATATTTAACATTATTTACCATCTTAGTTTTGAGGTTATTATTAACCTTTTGCGCTCCATAGGCGAACTCAGTCCGACATCGCTAATTTGCCGTTGCGCTCCACTGTCGGACTCATTCCGACACACGTTTTAATATGATTTCTATGTTCTAAACAAGTGTAGAATCTGTGGTTTTCGGTCTAATGAGACTTCAATGTTGTTAAAACAGTTTAGAAACCAGTGACAGATTATATTGGCTGTGGAATATAATTTATATCTCTCTGAAGTTGAGCAGCTGTTTGCCAGCCATGATCAAGAAATACAAATAGCATCGTCTTTTATCTTGCGCCTTGTAACTTTTGTTTACTCTTTTTCAAGTGGTTTTTATTTTTACTGTACGTTATTATTTTGCAGTTTTGTGTAAATTTTGTTAATCTAAATAATGTAAAGATCTTGTTTTTGTTTTATTTTGTGTTGAGAAATGGCAACTGTTTAAACTATACGTTAACGTGGTTATGTACCATTATTTAGCAAAAATTTTATTGTTAAAATACATTTTTGAATAAATATAAATACAATTGACATACTTAAACAGACATATTTACTGTAAAAACTATTTTTAAAGCTCTAATCATTTTTATTACTACTTTTAAATTCATAAAAAAAACATATTTTTTTTATTTGTTTTACCTAGTATATTCAAAATAGGCCTACTCAATAAAAAAATGTTGTTAAACCTCAAGAATATTTTAAAAATTATTTATTATGGTCACATTTAGTGTAATAAAGTATTTTAAAGGCTCTAAACTCTATTATTCTTATTTTTAATTTCAATACAAAACATAATAACGAAATGATTTTTTTGACCGATTATATTCAAAATAGGCCTACTCAATGAAACATTTTTTATTTAATCTTTCAACCATTTTTTTATTATTCTCTGTTTTATTCCGAACAAAATGATATATAATAACTTATGTTTACTATTTCTAGGAATTTTTTTGCGAATTTACAAAAATAATTCTGCAAACAGTAATATTTTAATTGGAGCTGGTGGAGCAGCCAAGTGCCAAATAAATAGAGTGCAAAAGGTTAATACTACACCTTTATTATAATTAAACATAACATAGGTTTTTAGAAGGTTCCATTGCGGGTTGGCGTGCGGAGCACGCAGGGGTCTCCCCTAGTTATAAATAAAAAAGGATGTCTATGTTTGAGTAGGCATATATATCATTCAAGCAGAGCTAGAACGCATGGGCCAAGCTAGGTGTGGCTTACTACAAGGAAAAAATATTTTGGTGGTTACAACACACGTAGGTCGCCTAGTGATGATATATGTGAAAACAAACGATAACGATTGTTATTAAACCACCGACTGTTACTTCAAATCCATAGTTTCAAGGTTGCTGAGATAAAAAGTGACACTCTTAAGATATTTTAATTAATATTTTCTGCGGAAAAAAAATTGTTCGGTAGTAAGCACGGGTATCCAAGTTCGTCAATAAAGCCCTTTCCAGCAATAAACCATACGACAGTGTTATAAAATACAAATTTTTTACCAACCTTTGAACCCCTTAAATTTATAAGGGTTTGTAAGGATTACAACGTTGTTAAGTTTCATTGCAACCTATATCCGAACCGGAGAAAATCGACTTCGGTGGCAGACGACGGACAAACGAGTATTTCTACCAGGGTTCCGCCTTTTCCTCTTAAAGTGCAAACTCACAATGGCTTAACATATACAGGGTGTTTCAGAAATGAATCGAGATTATTCAGGGGTGATTACATGGGTCGAAATTAAAAAACGTTCCTACAAAAATATGTCAGTAAACACTTCTTTTAGCAGCTAATTTATAAAACCTCCGGCATAACCGATTGGTGCATTCGGAAATAGAGGATTTGAGGTTCTGTGAAACATTTTTTTAGAATTCATTGAACCGCAAATCACAAAATTCGAATTAATAGTTTTGATATTCTCCAAGAAATTCTTTTTCAATATACACCGCCCGACAGCAATGGGTTGAACTTAACTAACCTACTTTCGTTTAAAAATTACAGCAAATTAAAGGTTTTAAATGAGAATAACTTAAAAACAGTAATTTTTATTAAAAACTCAAAAGTACATTTTTGTAGCCATTTTAATTTTTATCTAATTATACAACTGGAAACTATTGAACTAAGAGTAACTAATACAGCGTCCAGCATGATGAATTGGTTTTGTAAATGCAAATTAATTATTGTCTACACTTTGTTGCTATAGATGTAAAGCTCGTCAAACTATTGGAGTTCTTTGTAAATATACAGATTCTGACGTTAACACCTCATAGCATGACAGGGGGTTCTCAAACAGTTTTACTACTACTAACATGTTAGCTTTATTAAGTTGTAACTCAAATGTAATGTCACTGAAAATTACGACTTTGTCATCGAAACGCGTTTGCCAATAAAACGTATTTTTGTGAAATTGTACTCTATGCTTTTATTTTTAGAAACACAAATCCAAACAAAGAATCAAAACCCACTATCAAATTAACGATAGAAATTAAAAATACTGTATAGGCCTATTGTCAACTTAGACAGTTTGCGCTATAGTGCTTGGTCTTCAAGTTAATAAACTTAGTCCTGCGCACTCCTCCTTTGAGCACACAAATCCGTTCAGTAATGGTTTACTTATGCACAAACAAACATGAAAACCCATTGCATTTTATGCTTAGATTAAAATACTTCTTTGTATACAACGTTGATTCGACCGGTAAGGGAAGCTCAGACCCGGATTTAAAAGCTATTATACTGACATACCTTAAGCCTATAGCCATCTCTTAATACAGTATGAAGAAAGGCAAGATAATGAAGAAATACACTTTCTGCACAAATTTTAGGTTATATCAATAAGTTAGGTTACATCAATATTTAAAACTGTGCATAAAAATTCAAATATCTTAGTAGGTTGGTAGGGGAAGATAAATACAAAATGTTTAATATATTTTGTATGGCAATTTTATTCAACACATTATTTAAATCCGTTATATTGTTGGATATTTTTCCAAATCTCAACAATTTAGGAGTTGCAACAAATTTGCAAAATACATTCTAATCGGGTATAGCAAGCAGCTCCTAATTGGCTAGGTTACGTATACAAAATTAGTGTCTTGACATTTTCAATAATAGTGTGTTTTTTTTATTAATTTTTTTATTATGAATTTAACTGCTACAGTCTATTTGAGTTATAAGACATTGGTAGCACCTTTGTCGCTATATCTATACTAATATTATAAATAGGTAATATTTGTTTGTTTGTTTGTATGTAGGGGTAATCTCTGGAACTACTGAATCGATTGAAAAATAGTTTTACTAATAAAAAGCTTCACTTTCCCTGAGTAACATAGGCTAGAATTCATTTTGATAAAAACATTTTTTATTTCAATATTTGTAAATTTAGTCGGAAAATATTCTTAGGTTAGGCCTAGACTGATGAATTACCATAGGAAATAACTGAATAAAATAACAGATAAAACAGCTGTTTGCTCTAATATTTCCATTAACACCTGATTTCACACTTTGAAGCAACATTTTGTATTCTAATTTTTAGGTTAGGTTTTTATTACAGTGTAGACCTGAGCCTTGCTGGTTATTTTAACCTTTGTTGAAACAACCCCTAAAGCCATAAATATTGGTTGTTTTATATCTCAAAAACCATAGTCTATGGCCTAGGAACATGGAATTTGATACACTAGTGCTAGAGGTGCTAGAAAGGATTTTAAAATATTTCGCATTTAAGGGTTGAAACAACCCTTAAAACCATAAATATTGTTTGTTTTATATCTCAAAAACGATATGGCCTAGGAACGTGGAATTTGGTACACATATTGGTCATAGGCTCTAGAGGTGCACTTAGAAATAATTTTGCGTTTAAGGGTTGAAACGACCACTAAAACCATAAATACTGGTTGTTTTAAATCTCAAAAACCATAAGGCCTATTAACATGGAATTTGATACACTATTGCTCATAGGAACTAGAGGCGCATTAAGAAAGGATTTTAAAATATTTCGCATTTAAGGGTTGCAACAACCCCTAAAACCATAAATATTGTTTGTTTTATATCTCAAAAACGATATGGCCTAGGAACGTGGAATTTGGTACACATATTTTTCATAGGCTCTAGAGGTACACTTAGAAATAATTTTGCGTTTAAGGGTTGAAACAACACCTAAAACCATAAATATTGTTTGTTTTGTACCTCAAAAACGATATGGCCTAGGAACGTGGGATTTGGTACACATATTGGTCATAGGCCCTAGAGGTGCACTATGAAAGAATTTTGAAATATTTGCGTTTAAGGGTTGAAACAAATTTTGTATTTAGGTGTAGTTTTGATTTTTAAGTACACCCATATAGTTGTATTTCGTGTAAAAACGAATTTTTTGAGAAAATCTAATTTAAAAATTGAAAAGTTTTAACATAGGGTCTTATGGGTTGCCATGTTAGTTACAAAATAACAACGAAATAGTAAATAAAGCAATCAAAACAGCTGTTTATAAACAAGCCATGAGATTGAGTATTATCCAAAATCAGCTGTTCATTGGATAGCTTTTAATTAATTACTTTTAAAAAACAAGCTAATTTATACTGTTTTAGCACGTTAGAATTAGAATAAATTGGGCCTGATTTAACAATTTATTTTGTGAAAAAAAAGTAAACTTGACAAAAATGGATAAATTCTAATAGTCAATTTTGTAATATAGGCCTGGCTCATTTCTGAAACATAGTATTGAGGTTATGTTTACTACTGTATATTTAGGCCTGGTTTCAAAACTTTAGTTGACAGAAGGTAGTAGAACTAGGACTAAAATCGTAATGAAAGCCTCTCACGTTTCTAAAGCATGTATTTAAGGTTATAATTAATCTTGTAATTACTGTTAATATATTTAAGCCTGGTTTCATAATTTTACAAACTAATGTACAAACGAGCCAAAGATTAACGAGATTCTTTAGCGAATTTTCCAACTGCGAGCGAAGCGAAGCGTCCAGGGGCAGAGCCCCTAGTGTTAAATAAATTAAGTAAGCCGTTTTCGGAAAATGTAGTTTAATTTAATTTTTTACTTGATTCAATTTCTTCCTAAATCAATACAAACAACTGATAACATTTTTTTTGTTAACATGACTAAAGAGACCCGATGAATACTCCTGTTTTTGCCTTCCATCAAAAGCCTGCAAAAGAACACGAGACGTACTGTAGGCCTACGTGTTAAATGCTATACTTTGTCTTTAAAAATTCTATTATTAAACACATTCAAGATGGAAGGAAACCAGATAACCTTGGCACAATTACATACGTCAGAACGCGTGCAAACTGTAGCGATACCAATACACCGTCGACGCATGATAACTGATCGTGAAGAATGCTTTACCGAGTTCAATCAATGTCAATTTAAAAATAAACCATTACATTTACTTTCTTAGATATCCATTCATAACGACACGCCTCTGAATTTCAGGAAATTACAAGACAATAAAACAGTTTTGTACGGTTAGGGGTAGAAAATTGTTATCAACATCAGTAAAACACGGTTAAAACTAACAAGCAAAAAAGGCCTAAAAGTTAAAAAAAATCAAAATGCAAAAAATAAGTTTATTTATGAAAACCGTTTAAACGCGACAAAGTCGTCATCCCCTGACACGTAACCTACGTACAGTACAAACAAAACAAAAACTAAATTTGAGAATTTGCGCTCTTTTTATGAATTTTAGAAATTTACAGATGTAATATATTCACCAAAATTTTATGCATTTTTAGTATTGGGTCCATAAAAATTACAAATATTTGTTTACGAATAAAAATAAAAATATCGCCCTAAATGACACAAACGTGTTTTTGTAACAAACCTTTAATAGAATAAGTAAACAAGATGAAAAAATGAAACACTTTTTCAAGACTTCGGCTCGTGTTTTTTTTTAATGCTCAAATATGTGACGTTTTTGTCATGCTAGAAAGCTCAAAAGCTTTTCAACTCTCCGCAATAAAATTACAAAGATTTTGGCACCACCAGAAGTTTTCTACAACGTCTGTGATTGCATATATATCGTGTCCATTGACAGACAGACACACATACAGACACACGGACACAACATTTTGCATTGCTTTATCGTGTTCAGAGACCTCGAAAACGTTGAGAAAAGTGATAAAAAGTGGGGGTAAAGTTTTTATAATTTTCGCAAGATTTCAATACTTAGGAATTTTAATGCGAGCCAAAGTAACATAATTCATGAAAAATTGTGTTTATAATGTAAATGATTTTTCTATACTAAAACAACATCAAAATACAAGTGGGTACCTAAGCCAACAAAAACTATTATAGAACTATCCAGCCACTTCTAAAAGAAGCTTAGAAAAATCTTTCAGTATTTTTTTTTTAGAATAACTCAGAAAAAGATTAATAATTATGGCATGCCAACATGTTGGAAATAATCTATAAGTCATGTTAGGGTTGTAATGTCAGCACATTTGAATAAAGTGGGGTAATTTGGTCTTGTAACATTGAAAACATTATGCACTAGAATCATGAAATTTTTACCAATATTTTTTAGTTCTTTGCTTTTTTTAGTGCATTTTAATAAGTTTTACGTTTAACTTTAAACGTTAATTTTTCCCATTATTTAAAAGTTGCTTCTGTGATCCCAATTCTCGGTAAAATGGAATCGCAGCCTCTAATTCCCATAAAACCCAATGCAATTAAATTTGGGATGCTTGGAATTATAGCTTAAATCGTCTGTTTTTTTAGAATTTTGTCGATTTTAGAATTTAAAAAATAATGGAATCAAAAGTTATAACCTTTATTGTATCGACATGTTATGTAGACGACGCGAATTAGCACTGTGATATAAATGCAATATTAAAAGAAATTAAGACGGAAATAACAGGGATAATATTATCTTTGAAATGAGGTTTTATATATATATATTTTTTAACAAATTCTCCTACAATTTTTATCTCTTCTTCCTTGCTTAATCCCAACCCCACTTTTCCATAAGCTGTAAACCTTTTGCTAATCTTTCTTCGTTTTCTTTTTTCTTTCTTCGTGGGAATTGCTGTAGGCTGTTGTCACTCTTTAACTGTCTTTCTGGTTCCCTTTTTGGCGTGTAATTTAGTAGAAAATGGAATTGAATATTTGTTCGACACTTCTAACGGAATAACCTCCTGAAATCTTAACTATGGCTTTCAAAAGCGATTGACTGTCATAAGTCTTTGGTTTGTGTGTATACAAATTTGTATACATGTATGTATAGCAGAGTATATAGTTTTTGAGTTGCTGGGGGGATGGATCGGATTTTACCGTCACACGTTTCACCATGTATTTTATTAAACGCTCTATTTTATGAAACGCTCTATTTCATATGTTTGAAAAAGTTTTGGTCTTGCCGAGATTCGAACCAGCAGAGTCCATACCCAAAGATTGGCGCCTTAGCTGGTTAGGCCACAATCGCATTGCGAATTTAGTATATTTGAGTTGGGTATATAAGTGTAACTGATTGTCCTAAGTCATAGGCTTAATCTGTTAACGTTAATACAATGTATAGTTTAATTAGTAGGCCTAATATCTCTGAAATGGGCATTGTACTTCCTCATTTCGTAAATTGTGTTAAAAATGAACATTAAGCTTCCTCATTTCATAATTTGTATTAAAAAGTTTACACTTCTACCGTGTGGTCTTAAGCACACAATTAATTTTTTTTTTAATATAGTTTCTCACATTTTGAAAAGAAATTACAGTAATATAACAATATACACTGTAAATTTAATCTTTTGAATTTGAACACACACTATCAAAAAAAGTCTACACTACCTAAAAAAATAAAGTTGATATCATGGGGCAAATGGGATCAGACAATCCCAATCACCCCAGTTTCCATTGTCCAATTACCTCATACTGTTTATCTATCAAGGCAAATTTGTAAAATTTTGATAGTTAATTGCAGTCAATTCTAATGATATGCAGGCAATTCTGCACACTGAAACACCTCACTTAATAAGTTTTTTCTTATTGTATTGCCCTTAGGAAACAAGTACTGTACCTATAAATGTATTTGTAAAATAAAAATGTGGTAAATTTTTTATAAATAAACAATTTTTACAAGTCTTAAAATAAAAACACGAAAAACTAGGTCTCGGTGTGTTATTCTTCGATTTTTACATAGAACTTAAGAAATTAGACACACTGCCAAATTCCACTTGCGACGTATAGTAGAGTTGTGATGCGCAATGCGGCCGAGTTTAGCGGAACCATTCAAGCAGGACAAATTGAAAGAAGGGGCCGCGAAGCCAGGCCGTCGCAATCGATAAGCCTAACAACTTCTGCAAGATACGTTCCACACCTTACGACTTGCAAACAATATTACTGTACTTGATTTTTTTAAATACTGATACTAGAGGGCAATACTCACTTCGCTCACCATTCCCCGCGGCGAAGCAAATGCAAACAGATTATTGTCAGCTATGATATTTTCACGGGCATAACGATTGGTTAAAACAAAGATTTTGTAGGTTTATATGGAAGAGAGGCAATGTTCAAGTTACAAATATGACCAAAATAACGGTAAAATAGTACTGCACTTCAAACTGGTCAAATAGGAAGAAAATAAAGGTGGCATAACTTTAATAGTAATAGATGTTTGAGTTATGATATATGTAGTAAGCATTTTTCTTTGTGTAACTTTGCTATTACCTGACCTAACCTAAAAAAAACTTAAATCAAATGTTGTTAATGTTAGTGTCTTGTGTTTATAAAAAAATATAGCTTGATAATACCGTCTGTGTAACGGCGAAACATGTCGCACAAAAAATAAGGATTGTTTGACAAACAAGGTATTTATAACCATTTATATATAAATATAACAATCCAATAGGCTACAATGAATTCTATAAAAAAAACTGTTTGTTGTGACGAATAATAGCCTGTTTCGAATTGCCAATTTGGTTGCTAAGGTAATAAATCTAAATGATTTCAAGAAAGGTGTTTTGGTTCAGATTATAGACCTATCCAAAAATTGTTTTAAGCCTAGCTCTTGATTTTCCATGGTTATACTCACCCAGATTTTTCAAATCAAAATGATCCCATTAAGAACATTTAACCTTTTGTTCGATTATTCTCTTTTGCTTAGTACAAACGCTAGAGCGTTTAACTCTTATAAAAAATATTTAGTTTAAAAATAAATTACAGCTAAACAATTGACTTTTAAATATGCTTTTGATTAAGTATAGGCTAGTATTGATTTGATTATCATTAATCAATGTTATGAGTTCATTAAACTAAAACCCGATATTTTTTAAAAATTGGTTTTTTACTGCATTTTATCATTCTGATATACTTTTGTTTCTTCTTTTGTTTTAACATTTCTGTCAAAGCGATATTTTAATTTTAGAATTACAGTAGCAGTTCCAAAACTTGTGTGTTAAATAAGATTTATTTTTATATTATGTGCAAGTGTATTATTTAAATTTTAAAGTATAAATTAAGGCGAAATTTTGAATTAAACTTATCAAGTTGAAATCAGAATCAAGACTGAACTTGTTTAAATAGTTATTCTCTATTTTATGATGACTTAATCGTTCTTAATATAAACACATTTATTCGTTGTTAATATTAGGCTATAAATGTGTAGCCTAAACTAATTAATAAGGTTTTATTTAGTGTGTTTATAAGGTTCAGTCTCAGTGTTTTATTTAACAGAAACTCGGAAACTGTTAAAAAAATTACAAAATATTAACCTTCTACAACTTAAAATTATAATAGAAATTGAGATATTAATAAGAAACACGTTAATATTTTTATAATTAACAATGTGCTGCTAGTTTGCGTTATTAAATATTCAGTATTTGGTAAAGTGAAATTATTTTAAAAACAAAACTATTATCCATGGGATGTTACTAGTCCGGTGCTAAATGGAAATATCTATACTAATATTATAAAGAGGTAAAATTTGTTTGTTTGTATGTATGTAAGGAGGGGGTAATATCTGGAACTACTGAACCAATTGAAAAAATAGTTTTACCAATAAAAAGCAATACTATCCCTGCTACATTACAGCAGGCTAGTACATAGGCTATAATTCATTTTCATAAAAACATTTTTTATTTCAATATTTGTAAATTTAGTAGGAAAAAATCTTAGGTTAGGCCTATACTGATGAACTAACACATGTATTTTCATGTATTGCCTTAGCAACCAATTGAATAAAATAACAGATAAAACACCTGTTTGATCCAATATTTCCATTAACAGCTGATTTCAAACTTTGAAGCAATTATTATTTGTATTACTAACTTTTAGGTTAGATTTTTATTAAAGTGTAGACCTGAGCCTTGCTGGTTCTTTTAACCTTTATTATAACTGCTGTTATAAAATATACGAAATAATTTGATTTGCACATTTAACATTATTTACCATTTTAGCTTTGGGGTTATTATTAATCCTACACCTTTATTATAAAGAAAACATAACATAGTTATGTGTATAGAAGGTGCCAGCGGGGTTAGAGTGCAGAGCATGCAGGGGTTTCCCCTAGTTCTTTATATTATACTAGAATTTCTTATTTATAGGCCTATATTACACACGTTGTTTAGTTA